>RYZW01000322.1:0-44131 GCA_004367215.1 Colletotrichum trifolii | reverse complement strand
TCCCGAGAGGTATATGACTTTAAATAGATCAGAAACCTTCAATACAACCAAATAGTATTTTATATATTTAAATATTAGAATCTCTATTATAAATCTTTTTCATTTTATTTTCAAGAGAGCTAATTAGTATTTTGTTTTATATAGTATCTTTGAAGTAAAAGGTAAAGCTTGTAATCTATAAGATTATTTCAATTTAAGATATTTGTTTATTAAAGTTACTTCCCAAAATCTCTTCAAAAATGACTTCTAAATAACTTTCAAGTAACTTTCTAAAAGACAGATAATATTAATAAACTTCTGAAATTCAAATTAGATATTCTCAAAAAATCTATTTCTACAAAAGTAAAGTAAACCTTTTGCTTTACATAGAGAATATTTCGTATCTAGCTAAGACTTATACTCTAATCTATCCTACACTAATAGCTATAATTATAGTTACTTTAGGTCTTCAAATTGCCATAATATTATATTAATAGTATATAATATACTATCTCTAACTCTAAGGTATTCTACTTAATCATACTATCTTGAGCCTTCCTGACTATTAGCTAATAATAACTTCTATAATAAGTAGACTTTGATATATATATCCTTTTAGAAGGATAAAGTAATACTAAATATGTTTTTGTAATATATATTTGAAATATTTAGAATTACTGTTAGATGTTCCATTTTTAGATACTAGATTTCTATTAACTATTATAACCTTTTACTTTTTCGTTATACTAATAGCCTTATTTACTAATCATATTCTGGGTTTAAATTTAACTTTCAATTTTGAAGAAGACTAGGAAAAGTATCAAAATTCCTTTTATATAATACTGGGATTTTAGACTTTTGTAGTAGTAATTATAGCTTTTATAATTATTAATAGTCTTCATACGATTAATACTTATATTAAGATTAGAGGAGTTAAGTATCACAATAGTTCTTATTACTATTATTATTATGATTATTATTACTAGTAGTAGTATTATATAGGTAGCTATTGACTTAAATATATTAAAGAGAGGGATAGTTAGCTAGTTTTCTATTACTTTCTTCTATTTATATAGCTAGAATTATTAAGGTATACTGATAGTATTATTATTAGATAGTATAGAATAATATGATAAGTATTGTTATAATAGGCTTAGTACTCTAAAGCTACTATAAACACTATTATATAGCCTATACTAACTTCTGAGTTAGAACTAAGTCTAAACTATTTATTATACGACTAAGGCTTTTAATTATATTTACCTATAGAAGTATACACAAACTACTATTAATTTATCTAGAAAATAACATACACTACATACAATCCGACTATATATATAAAGTAGTATTCTGGTTATTTTTTATTATTACTATTGTTCATAAGAATATAGCTAAAGGTCTCGACTAGGAAAAGCTTAGATATATAAGTAAAGTCTATATTACTGTATAGACCATAATTTAAAAGATCTAAAGTATAGTCTTTTAACTAAAAATTCTTTTTAGTATCTTAGTAGTTATAACTAGCTAATTATTAGATATATTATATAGTTCTACTATTATATTTTATTACTATCCTCTTTTCTAAGAACTATAATCTTTAAAGCTATAACTTTATATTCCCTGATATGTTTTATAAGTTCATACTATATTACTAGATATTTATTATATATAATATCCTTTTGGTACTAGTAATTATTTTACTATAATACTATTATCTACTTCAATACTTCTTTATAGTCTAAATAATAGAGTTTACTTTATTACTATTATTAATAGGTTCTTATTTACTTTTTCTATTATATATAAGTATATTTATCATTATCCTAGTAATATAGCTTGCTCTCTACTAGGACTATTAGTAAATATATTAACCCCTAAAATACAGCTTTTATTTTCCTATTCTCCTATCAATTACTATAGCTAGCCTCTAGTTAATCTAGAGCTTAACTCTTTATAGTTATGATAGCTAATATACTTACTTTATATTAACTTTTTTATAAATAATAAATAACTCATAATTCTTTCTATAATAACTATATACTGTTATATTTTTATATTTCTATGTCTATATAGCTATATACAATTCAAATACCTTAAAACTTTCAATTACTACTAACTATTAATACTCTATTTATATATTTATTATAATTTTAATATTTATAACATTAATAACGGGAAAAGCTAATGGCTCGCTCTTTACTATAACTATTAGTAGACATATTACCCCCTAAAGTATAACTTTAGCCTTCCTACCCCCCTTATTAACTACTATAGCTAGCCCCTAGTTAATCTAGGGCTAAACCCCTTATAGCTATAATAGCTAGTATACCTACTCCGCGTTAACCTTTTCAATAATAAATAACTAGGGATTCCTTCCGCGACAACCTCACACTTTTATAGCTATTAACGTATAATTCAAATATCTCAAAATATTCAATTACTACTAACTATAAGTACTCTATTCGAATATTTATTATAACCTCGATATCTATAACCTTAATATCCCTATTATAGACTAAGTTTTACCTACCCCTAAAATAGAACTTTATATTACTAATATAAAAGTTCTTTACTACTAATATAAATTAACTTATAATCTCTATATAAATATAATAGGACTTAGGTTATTCTTATTAGTAAATGATTTTGATATATTAATTAAGTATAGCTAACTTATAAATAATACTTATATAAATATAGATATTTCTGGTATAGCTAGATAATTTTCAAAACCTCTATAATTATATTACTATAATATTCTAAAGTATCTAGTAACTAGTATTATAGTACTATGTTAATATTAGAATATTATTTAATTAATACCTAGTCCCTAATATTATTAACTTAGTATAGTAAGTTATAAGTCAGCTAGATAATCCTTTTTTAAATATCTATAAATTACTTATTAATTATAGTATTTAGGATAATTTTATTAAAGTTTATTTTAATAAAGTAATAGTTTTAGTTATAATAGTTATAGCTAGATATCTCTATACCTATTCTATAATTCTTTTCTTATAGGTAGCTATATAGATTTCGAGGAGATTTTAGTTCTATTATATAAGTATAGTATACTACTATTTTAGCTACTAGATTTTACTAAGGACAGTTTAGATATAGAAAAGTAATAGATTATAGAATACTTAGCTCTTAGTATTCTATTTTATTCTATCTTTAAGAGGTTTATAAAGGTTCTTAACTTTGTAACCTTAGTAGTTACTTTTAGCTATATATACTAAGCACTAGCGTAAGTAAAACTTTCCCTATATAGATTATTACTATAAAGTCTTCTATTATTATAGGGTTAAATATGAGAACTAGGGGTATAATTATCTATAGTAATAAATAATTTCATTACTATTTTAACTAGTTATAAGCTAGTATTAGCAAGAATACTATTATCAAGTAAAATTTATAGTTAAATCTATATATAGGGTGAAGAGCTTAGATACTATTCTAGGTATAGAACAAAAGTAACTAAATAATATTAATGATTTTATTATAGCCTAAGCTTTACTTACTACTTAGATAAACATTTATATTACTGATATAAACGTTCTCTACTACTATCATTTACTAACTTATAATCTCTATATAAATATTATGTAAATTAGTTTATTCTTATTAGTAGATAATCTTAATATACTAAATATAACTACTGTAGAAATAATATCTATATAAATATAGCTATTTATAGTATTATTATAAACCTAAACCTTAAGGCTTATATAAGATATTACTATTAGAGCTCTATATAACTCCTATCCCTATAGTCTAGTAAAAAGTTTTTGTCTTAAGTATAAACTGTTTAAGTTTATTATAATACTATTAAAGTACTACTAAAGTATTTCTTATAACTAGCTTTTAATATTAATAAACTTCTTACTTAGGTTTAACTTAGTAGTAAATAGTAAATAATAAAAGAAATAGAAAATAGTAAAGAATAATAGTAAATATTACTACTATAGAACTTATAATAAAAGCTCTAATAGACTAATAGTAAACTAATCTAATAAAAAACGAAAACTAAACTTTCTAAAATACTTTTATATTGTTTTAATAGGATTATAATATAGCTTTATAAGTATTATAAGTATTTTCTCTAAAGAAGAAACTATTTTTTATTAGTACCTCTTTTCATAATAATATTTTCTATTTTCCTATATAATAGATAATTATATAATATAAGTTAGAAATTAACTAGGTTTTTATTAAGGAACCTAAAGATTTCTAGTAGTTTTTATAGATTAGTTTATTATTTCAAGTCTAGATATAAGCTACTAATTTGTATATAATCTAAAAATTATAGTATAATTAGGATTTTAATATATTCTTCTAGTATTTTATTAAGTATTATAAGAACTTTTACTATAATACTTAAACATTTAAGAAAGTTTACTACTTCTATTAGGGATTCAGATATAAATTTATCATATTCTTTATTAAGTTTAAATTAGCTATAAAAAGTAAGGAAGTATTCCTAAATAGGGAATATCTAGCTAAATTACCTCTAACTAGCTCTCTCCTATTAAATTCGGATAATTACTATTAATTATAATATTAGCTAGATAGATTACTATATTACTATTTAATACTATTATGTAATTATAATAGACTTTAAAATCTTTAATATAAAGTTACGAAATTATAACTAATTTTAATTTCTATCCTAGTTAGAGCTAATAGTGAATTAGAATAGGGATATATAAATAATAAGTATAGGAATAGTTTAGGTTGTCCTAATACTAATATAATACTACTATATTACTACTATTCTTTAATATAAGAGGTTGAATAAGTAAGTTGCTATAACTAATAAGCCCTAATTAACTCCTATTATAAGTATATATAAGACGTAATAAGTAAATTCTAAAGTTATCTATATATATATATATAGGTTAATACTTATATATATTATAGTATTAAAGATTACTTTATTATAGAATATAGATTATAGCTTACTTATTTACTAGTAATCTCTCATACTAATATTTAGGTTTTATAATTAGATAAAAAGACTATAAATAATAAAGAAAAAACCTAGTTTCCTAGAGAAAGCTCCTTAAAAAGTAAACTAGTATACCTATTAATAATAACACTATAATAATAGATAAAACTAGATAGATATAGAAATAAATAGATAAATTACTTCTTTTAGTCTTTATATTAATAAATAATAAATTCTTCATCTCTATCTAAGTTAATAGTAGTTGCGATTATTACAGAATAGTTAGTAAAAGGTTTACGAGATAGTAGAATTTTATATTATTTATATTACTATAGTTATACTAGTTAAGTACTATTCTAGGTATTAACTAGGAAACTTATATTACTAAAATAGTTAAGATATAAATTAAGTTTAATAAATAGGTATCTAAAGCTTTATTCTATATAATCCTAGGGATAGTATACTTAGTTATCCTTAGGAAACTATAGTTATAATACTAATAAGTTATTTTAAACTTTATAAAGAATAAAATATAGATTAATTTAGTTAGTAGTTTAACTATTTAGGTATTTTAGATTTTATAAGGAATAATATATAGATAAATATCGTTAGTAGTTTAACTATATAAGCTATTAGTGATATACTCAAGAAATATATATAGATAGATTCGCGGATTGTATTAAGTTATTAGTTATGATATTTTCTAGTTTAAGAAAAAAGGAATATAAGTAATTAATAACTAGTTTAGTATAAATTAATATAGCTTTAGTAGCTATATTATTTATAACTTTAGAGTAGCTAATATTTACTTTACTAGTTATTTCTACTTTGTTTTATAGATTTATTTGATAAAGATAAAGCTTCTAGTTTCTTATTTTATTAGGAATTCCTTAATTACTATATTAACCTAAAAAAAGAATTTATATAGAATAGAACTAGACTTATTATAGGGATTACTCTATAATATATTAAAAGAATATTTCCTCGAGGTTTAGTATTAAGTGATAGCCTTAATAGATAAAGGTCAAATCTAAGTTCATTTATTTATAACTAGGGTATTTACTTTCTTTATTAAAAAACCTAGGGGGAAATAGTTGTTTTATATAGATTATTATACGTTTAATATTATTAATATTTACAGCTATTACCCCCTATTACTAATTAATGTGATATTATACTTATTATCTAAAGTGATATAGGTTATAAAAGTTAATATTTACGTAGCGTTTTACAAGATCTATATTATAGAAAGAAATAAACATAAAACTACTTTTAAAACCTGCTTTGACTTATTTAAGTAACTTATTACCCCTTTTAGGCTAATAAGTATACCTATAATACTCCAATACTATATTAATAGTATACTCTAAGGTACTCCTAATAATTTTATTATAATATACTTAGATAATATCCTTATTTATAGTTATATGTTAAAGAGTAATTGTAAAGATAAGGTTAAATAGATCTTTAGATAACTATAAAGGGCTAGTTTATATTTAGATTTTGAGAAATATAGATTCTCAGTAAAATAGATAAAATATCTACGTTTTATTATTATAGTAAGGAAAAGTATTTACTATAACCCTAAGAAAGTTAAAACTATATAAGAATAAGAAGTTCCTAAAAATATTGATAGGATCTAGAGTTTCCTTAGATTTATAAACTTCTATTATAACTTAGTTAATTATTTCTCTAATTTAATAGAATCCTTTATATAGCTAATATAGAAAAAAGTGTTATTTTACTAGGATACTAAATACTACTAAATATTCAAAGTATTTAAGTTTATATTTATCTTTAAACTAGTTATAGTTGAATAAAACCTAAAGTAGTATATAGTAGTAGAAGTAGATTATTTAGGGGTAATATTAAGTAATTACTTCTTATAGGAAAATAAAGATAAAATAATATAGCTAGTTACTTATTATTAAGCTAAACTTACCCTAACCTAGTAGAATTATACTATTTATAATAAAGAACTACTAGTAGTAGTATTATACCTAGAAATATAATTAGTAGAATTATAAAATATAATAGAACTATTTACTATTTTTTCTAATTATAAAACCTTAGAATATTTTATAAACTCAAAACCTATCTTAGAATAATAAGTTAAATAAATAGAGGTTTTATTAGAATTTAGCTTTATTTTAAAATATTACTTAAATTACCTAATAAAGTATTTTAATATTCTCTCTTAATAGGGTTAAGATAATATAATAGAACTAAAACTTATAGTATAAATTCTCTAGTTTCTCTAAGTTAACTATAGGGATAAAGAAAAACTTTCCCTAATATTCTTAATTTATAATATATAAGTAAAACGGAGTTAAGAGGGGGCTATATAGGTATATAATAACTATTAGTATACTACTAGTAAATTACTAGATAGGTATACTATATTCTAAAGTATTATTTTACTAATACTATAGAACTAAGTAATTATAATAATAATGATATATAAGATTAACCTCGAAACTATCTATTAAATAATAAGAATATGCCCCCTAAGAACCTTAATATAAGTATAAATAACTAATTATATAATAAAAAATAATAGTATTCTATTCTACTAGAACTAGGTCTAGGTCTCTAAATTTAAATTATCAATAATTATAATCTTCTAAATAGTTTATAATTCTCTAGTTTTAAATTACCCTAATATTGATTTAATATTTATAGTACTTTTATAGGATTAGTATTAGGATAATATATTAAGAGATATTAAATATTTCGTATAAGTATATAGTATTAACTAGTATTTATATACAAATTCATAATACTACTAGGGTTTACTATAATTTCTACTAATTCCTAATAAGTTCTAGTTATAAGTTTCTATTAATTTTATAATAGAACTACTATTTATTATAGAGGGGAACTTAAGGTTCCTTATAGTAATTATAGACTAGTTATTAAGATATATCTAGTTAAAAACTATAATATCTATAATACCTAAAATCTATATAGAAACATTCTAAGATACTTAATAGTAATTCTATAGTTTCAGTATATTAATTATTACTAATGACAATTTAGACTAAGTTAGTATTTTCTAGATAGTATTATACTAGTTAATAGGGGTATAATAATTATTATTAATATTATTCCAACCCTAGATAAATAATAGCATAGAAAGAATAATACTTAAAACTCAGGTTTTTCTATATATATATATTACTTTCTTATAACTAAACTAGCTAATCTATACTACTACTTACTAACTAGTACTAAATAATAGGGATTCTTTAGTAATTAGGGTAAGTTTAAATAGGCTTTTAAATAGGTTTAATATTATACTTATCTTATATTCCTAGATAGTAGAGTAAACTATATATTCTAGTTTACACTAAACTTTAGGTTTCCTATTTTATTTTAAAAATAGTATTACTATAGTTTAAGTAGTAATAATATATATATAATAATATAATAAGATAGGTATAAATAGAATATGATAAACAACTAAAAAGTTTTAGGTTAAGGATTAAGTATAGTTATTACTATACTATATAAAAACTATTTAGCTAAATAAGAAACTAAATTAAGTATTTTCTAAAAATAGAATTATTAATATATTAAACGTATTAGATATTATGTTAAATATCCCTACAAGTATCTACTTAATATTCTATATTAATCTTATTAAGTAACTAGAGGATAACTTATTACTATTATAGTAATATATAGATATAGACCTTCATCCTATCCTAGTTCTTACTAGGGAAAATAATAAAACTTAAGAAGAATATAATATGAAAGAGATATTTATAGTAAAAATATACTAGGGTAAAGATAGAACTACAATGTATTAGTTAAATAAAAGAATTATAATATCTTAATATAAGAACCTTTAAAGAGTTTTACTAATAATAAAACTATTTTCTCATTTAAATTATAGTATAAAGATATTAGAGAAAGAGAATAATAGCTTAATATTAATTCAATAAAAGTAAACAATTATATAAATTATAAATTAAATAATATAATAACATTTAAGAGATTTATATAACTAGGTACTAGATTTGCCTCTAGAGTATTAAATAAATAAATTAAATAAAGGAATTATTATTATCTTATACTTCTTTATATTTATAGAACTTTTCCTCTCACTTATTATCTTCCTCTTTTTTCCCTCTTTGTTATTAGAGATAGTAATAAGTAATACTTATTTATAAGTAAAATATTATTAGTATTAATAAAGAATAGTAATTATATAGTAGTAGTAGATAAGTAAACTAATATTAATAAAACTAAACATATAATTATAATATTAGCAAAGTATAGTATAACTACTAGAATATATAATTTAGTTACTTTTGCTCTATACCTAGAATAGTATCTAAGCTCTTTACTTTATATATAGATTTAACTATAAATTTTACCTAATAATAGTATTTATACTAATACTAGCTTATAACTAGTTAAAACGGTAATGAAATTACCTATTATCGTAGATAATTATACCCCTAGTTCCGATATTTAACCTTATAGTAGTAGAAGACCTCGTAGTAATAGTTAGGGAAAGCTTTATCAAGACTAGGGCTNGTAGTAATAGTCTATATGGGGAGAGCTTTATCGAGACTAGGGCTTGATATATGTGGCTGAAAGTAACTACTAAGGTCGTAGGGTTGAGAACCTTTGTGACTAGAATATATAATAATATTTTACTTTAGGGAAATTAATATAATAAAAATAAAAAACAAGAAGAAGAGAGATTTATTATTATCTATATAATACTACTAAAGCTAGTAATAATTTACTTAGAAGTAAAAATAAAAGTAAAAGTCGGAGTATTTTTAGTATAAGAAAAAGGAATAGTAAGTATAATAGTAATATAGGTAAAAGCTACTTACTAGGTATAATAGAAATGCTTATTATAGTATTAGATTATAATAGAAAATCCTAGTAAAACGATAGTAGTATAATAGCTTTTAATATTACTTTTCTCTTAAGAAATAATGACTATAAGAATAATAATATAGTTACTAAATATAATTAAATAATTAATTTAGTAACTAGTAATATATAGCTTAAAACTAGTAGTAAAGAACTAGGAGTTTTACTTATATTTCTTTTTTAACTTTAAATATTAGTAACAGGATTAGTTATAACCTAGTATATAGGGATAAGTAATACTACTCCTATTTTACTTAGAATAATAATTTAAGCAAATAGAAGTAACTATATTAGAAAGCAAGTTCTGATTAGTATTAGAATTACTTTTTATAATATATTTACTATAAGTATAAGTAGTAGGTTTAGAAAAGATATAATAATAGGAAAGGTTATTATGAAGAAGTCTAGAATTAGTACTAGTAGTAGTTAATATAATAATAAATAAAATATAGGAAAAAGAAAAAAGTAGAAAAGTAGCGAAATACTAGTATTATAGTAGGTATAAAATAGGAGGTTATATAAATCTAGTGAAAGGAAAGTATAGCTATATAAAGAAAGAGGAAAAAGGTTTCTTATAAATTAATAAAAGGGAATAAATAGTATAGGATTATTTAGGATAAATATAGTATAAACTTTCCCATTAATAAGACTATCTAATATTAATAATATTTAAATTCTCTTAGTAGTAAAACTATTTAGTATTAATAGTACTTAGGAGAAGTATTTTAGATAGACTTTTCTTATTAATTAGACTAAGTTAAGTAGTTAGAAGTTACTTATATATTATAAAACTATGTATATTACATATTACTATTATAATAAAATAAAAAAGTAGTAAGGGGTATATTATAGACCTAAGCTTTAGAGTTTATATAGGATATCACTATCAAGGCTCTATATAACTATTACCCCTATAGTCTAGTAAAGAGTTCTTACTTTAGGTATAAACTGTTTAAGTTTATTATAATACTATTAAAGTATTACTAGAGCATCTCTCGTAGCTAGCCTCTGATAAGTATAAATAGATAACTTTTAAACCTTCTATAATTATATTACTATAATATACTAAAATATCTAATAACTAGTACTATAGTAAAATACTGATATTAAAATAAAACTTAATTAATACCTAGTTCCTAATATTATTAGTTTAATATAATTAATTATAAGCTAACTAAATAAAATATCTTTGAATATTTATAAGCTACTTATTAAGTATAATACTTAGGATAATTTTATTAAAACTTATTTCAATAAAATAATCGCTTTAGGTATAATAGTTATTACTAGATATCTCTATACTTAATCTATAGTTTCTTTTATAAGTAGCTATATAGATTTCGAAGAAATCTTAGCTCTATTATAGAACATATATTAGAATAATAAATTATAGAATACCTAGCTTTTATTATAAGTATTCTATTTTATTTCATTCAATCATCAAAAAATTCATGAGAATTCTCAGTTTTATAGTCTTAGTAATTACTTTTAGTTCTATATACTAAACTGTAATCTAGATAAAGCTTTCTCTGATTATTACTATAAAGTCTTCTATTACTATAGAGTTAAATATTAGAACTAAGGATATAATTATCTATAATAATAGGTAATTCTATTACTATTTTAACTAGTTATTAGCTAGTATTAGTACGAATACTACTATTAGGTAAATTCTATAGTTTGATAAAGTTTTCCCTAACTATTACTATAAGGTCTTCTACTACTATAAAATTAAATATCAGAACTAGGGGTATAATTATCTATAATAATAAGTATTTTTATTACTATTTTAACTAGTAATAAACTAGTATTAATACGAATATTATTATTAGGTAAGATGTATAGTTAAATCTATATATAAAGCAAAACGCTTGAATGCTATTCTAGATATAGAGGACAAGTAACCAAATAAACTACCTATTAAGTATAATACTTGAAATAATTTTAACAAAACCTATTTTAATAAGATGATAGCTTTAATTAGAATAATTATAACTAGATATCTCTATATTTATTCTATAGTTTTTCTTTTATAGGTAGTTATATAGACTTTGAAGAGATTTTAGTTCTATTATAAAGAAATATAGAACAATAATAAATTAAAAGATACCTAATTCTTATAAATATTCTATTTTATTCCATTTTTAAAAACTTTATCAAAGTTCTCAACTTTATGACCTCAATAATTACTTTTAGTTCTATATACTAAGCTTTAGCCTAGATGAAACCTTCCCTAATTATTAGTATAAGGTTTTCTACTACTATAAAGTTAAATATTAGAACTAGGAATATAATTATCTATTATAAGAAGTAATCCTATTACTATTTGAACTAGTTATAAGCTAGTACTAGTACAAATACTATTATTAAGTAAGGTTTATAGTTAAATCTATATATAAAATAAAGAGCTTAGATACTATTCTAGATATAGAGTAAAAATTATTAAACATTACTATTAATACTATTATTTCCTGAGTATTTATGAGTAATAATGAGCAAACTATTAATAAAAGAGTTTTCTATCTTAACCTAGTAATTATATATTCTACTTTCACTACTTATTTTAATTCTATCTTGATATAGAAAAGTTATTCTATATTATTAGTAAGTATATACTAAAACATCTTTTCTATAAAGACAAGAGATAGAAATTTTATAGTATAAGTTATTCCTTTACTATACTTTTACTATTTATACTAACTTTGATATTCTACGTTGTATTTAGCCTACATAGTACTATTTAGGAAACCTAGAACTGAAGTATTATTCTTTACGAAATATTAAAGTAAAATACTATAACGTCTAAGTATAAAAGTGAACTATTTTCTATTTTCTCTAAAGGTATAATGAAATAAAAGCATATAAATAATATTATTTATATCCTTTCTATTAGTACAATAAAAATAAAACGTAATTCAAAATATTTCTTTTTTCTAGGGACCATGATTCACTTAAAGGTATTTGAATGTTACATATTTTACTACTATGAAACTACTAAATAATTACTTTATTATTACTACTAATTAACTAAATAGCCTGATATTCTAAAATCTAAACAAGAAGTATTTTACTATTTATTTATTATATAACTTATTTACATCTATAAACATAATTCTGTTATTACTCCAGAATAGTAGTTTATTTATTTCTTTAATTTGTTTTATTACCCTTTCATATTTAGAAATACTAAAATTCGCCTTAATATAAAGTAACTTTAATTTAATAATAAGCTTTATTATTAGTCCATAATTTACTCGAAGAATAATATATTTAAATACTCTATTATTTCCACTAGTAATTAGTTTATTCTTTATAAATCTAATCTTACTATATTTTACTATATATATATTTCTAGTTTAGTATTACTTCTTAATAGTAATAATGAAGATAATAACAAGAGTAAAAAGTCTGGGGTTATAGAAACCCTCTTATAGCTTTCTTTTTCTATTGCTAGTAATACTAATTTAATCATACTTATTATAAATAATTATATTCTATCTAGTAAAATCTATTTAATAAGTTTTCAAATTAACATTACTCCTAATAATACTATTGTATCTATTATTAAAGGAGAACCTGAGGATAATAGTATTTAAGAGGAACGTCTTCTTATTAAAAAGTATAAGACTTACTTAGATATTATTATATTTATTCTTATAGTTTCTATATCTAATAATTATTAATTTATTACTTAGAAATCTATTTTCCTTAAGAAGACTATTCCAACTAAAAGAAATACTATTATAAAAAAGCATCTACTACTAAAACGTATTATTCTTATAATACTTATAATACTTATAATACTTATAATACTTATAATACTTGTAATACTTATTATTCCTATAATACTTATAATACTTATTATTCCTATTATTCTTTATAAAGAAAAGTTAGGGATATATTTATAAGACTATACTTGAACTTTCAGTATAAAAGTTATATTCTTCTATATATCCTAGTTAAACTATTGCTAAAATCTATTAATTCTTCTAGTTTAAAAACATGCGTTTTAGAATAGAATTTATTATAATTCTCTAGTTTAAGAATATAGTTCTTCGAATAATATTTAAATTATTCAAATAATCAATAAAACCTTCCCCCCCTTTCTTAAAACATTACTATTAAATTCTTAGTATTAATATTAAACTCATTATCTTTTTTCTTATGATACTAAAGCATCTATTCTTTTGGATTTCTAAATAATCTCGTATATATTCTTTTCAAGTTAACTATAATCTCTTATATATTGTATGCTATAAATCATTTACCCTATTTTACAAGGAAGTAGGAGTTATCTCTTTCTAATTATTTCCCTATAATTTCTTCTATTTCCCATTCTATCAAGTTAATTTCTAATTTTAAAGCAATAGCTTAACTACTATCATTTCTTTTTTATATTATCAATAACTCAAGTAAAGAAGTGGGGAAAATATTTTATATCCAAAAGTATTATTCTAATAGATAGATTTTATATATCTATTCCCCTATATTCTTAACTATTAAGATTATAATATATTTCAATACTAACTTTATATACTGAAACGTAAAGCTTTTTATTAAAAACCTAGTATCTACTCTCTAATTATATATATATATAATTAATATTTCAAGATTTATACTTTTACTGAATTTTAACTGCTATTAACCAATATTCTACTATCTAGTAATATATTTAGCCAATATAGATAATTCATTCCATAATACGTTTTAGTAGTAGGGTATTCTTTACTATATATTAAAGTATTCTTAAATAAAAACTATATAGTTTCCCAATTAACAAATACTTAGTAATAGTGTATTTACTCTTAGTATATATAAATAAGATTTCTCTAAACTATAATACTTACATGATACGTAAATTACTAGTAAATACTCTAAGTTTATACTTTAATATCTAATATACTTACTTTATTTGACTAGTTACTCATAAATAGTATACTATTAATAACTATTATTTAATTAATCAACCTATTATAAGTTCTTCTTAAACTTAACCAGTAAAGAATTTATCTTGATTATTAATAATACTTTCTAGAATATTAAATTAATATTCTATTTGCTTTATTATATAATTATATTGAAAGTCTTTAATCTATTTAAAGTTTTATACTTCTCGGGAACTCTTTAAAGGAAACTATACTCAGTAGTCAGCTCTTACTTTATGTATTCTATAAATAATACCAAGGCTTAAGAATTATTCAAATAGAGAAAACCCTAAATAGTAATAATATATTTAGTTGATATAATAGCTAATAAATAGGGAAAGTATTAGTGTATCCGTCGTAATTACGTTTTAAGGATTATAATTAGTTATATAATACTAGTACTTACTAGCTAGTAATACTTATTACTAGCTATTAATAATCACTAGCTATTAATAGCTACTAGTAAGAGTTAATAGTTAGTAGTAGTTATTAGATTTAGTTTATATAACTAGAAAATACATAGCTACTAGTTATACCTATTTACTATAGGATTCGAACCTACTGTTCTTAATATAAGATAATAAAAGCTAGCTAGACGTTAAACTACTATAGTAAGTAGGTATTCTATTTGGGTTTAAAGTATTACTAATAAGTCTATAATTATTATTTCGGGAAAAGCTAATAGCTCGCTCTCTACTATAACTATTAGTAGATATATTACCCCTTAAAGTATAACCTTAGCCCTCCTACCCCCCTACTCACTACTATAGCTAGTTTTTAATCAATCAAAAACTAAACGTTTTATAGATATAATAACTAGTATACCTACCCTATATTAACCTTTCTAATAATAAATAACTAATAAATCTTTCCACGATAACTTAATACTTTTATACCCTTATACCTTTGTATCTTTATAGTTATTAATATATAATTCAAACATCCCAAGATGTTGAATTACTATTAACTACGAATATTCTATTTAAATATTTATTATAACCTTTATATCTATAACTTTAATTTCTTCTAGACTAAGTTTTACCTACCCCTAAGATGAGACTTTATACTACTAATATAAAAGTGCTCTTTATTACTAATATATCTAACTTGTAATCTCTATATAAGTATAAGAAAACTTAGTTTACTTTTTTTAGTAAATAATCTTAATATATTGATTAAATATAACTAATATATAAATAATACTTATATAGATGTAGATATTCTTAGTAGAACTAGAAAACTTTTAAAACCTCTTTAATTATATTACTATAATATTCTAAAATATCTGGTAACTATTATTATGATAGTATATGAATATTATAGTATTACCTAATTGATACCTAAACCCTAATACTTTTGGTTTAGTATAATAAGTTATAGGTTAGCTAGATATTATTTACTTAAATATTTATAAACTACTTATTGATGATAGTATTTAGGATACTTTTGTTAAAATTTACTTTAATAAAGTCATAGTCTTAGTTATAATATCTATACAAAAAAATTTCATGTTTATTCTATAGTTCTTTCTTCTATCAATAACTATATAGATTTTGAGGAGATTCTAGTTCTATTATAAAAAATATAGAAAAGTAATAGATTATAGAAGATTTAGTTTTTATAGGTATTCCGTCTTATTCTATTTTAAAGAAGTTTATAAAAATTCTTAACCCTATAGCTTCAATAGTCACGTTTAGCTATATATACTAAACTCTAACTTAAATAAAGCTCTCTCTCTATAGATTATTACTATAAGTTTTTCTACTACTATAAGGTTAAATATTAGAACTAGGGACATTATTATTTATAATAATAAGTAATTTCATTACTATTCTAACTGGCTATAAGCTAGTATTAGCATAAATACTATTATCAGGTAAAATCTATAGTTCAATCTATATATAAAGTAAAAAGCTTAGATACTATTCTACGTATAGAGCAAAAGGAACCAAATAGTTATTGTTTCTTTTAGTATGAGAGTAACTACTATAAACTATATAAATCTATTTATAATTACTAGTCAAATACTATATATATTACTATTTCTTTGTATAATTTTTAAAGGTTCGATAGTAAACTCTATACGAATTTCCTGAAATAGTTCTACTAAGATAAGTAAAGATTATAGTTAGCTATATAGTTTATATTTTAGAATTCTAATTCTTTAGTAGATTTCATACAATATTAATAGTCTCATATATCTATAATTATATTATTCTAATAGAAGTTCCATTTTGGAAAATTATAAATCTTATTAATATTTATATAATTTCTTTTATTTTTATTATGATATAAATAAATAGCTTTTTATTTCAAGGATTCTATATTAAATATAACTAGCTTTGCTTAGAAGAAGAATTTCTCTTCTATATTTACTAAGTATTACTTCTAGTTACTAATTATTCTTCAAACTTTCTTTATGCGTATTTAATAGTTTTTATCATAAATCTATACCGTTTTAATAGTATATTCAATATCTTTAGAATCTTTTATAGAATATACTATTTCACGTTTTATAAAACCTTTTATCATTCAATATAAAGTATATTATACTAGAATAATAACCTCAGTTCTTTATAAGTTTTCTTTATTTACTAGCATTTACTAGGTATTCTCTGTTTTCCTATATATATTTTTACTATGAATAAATATCGTTATAATTATTACTATCTTTCTAGTATCCCTAAAAACGTAATATTTTAAAAAAGTTAAATCTCTTCTACTTTTAAATCTAGCTTTTATACTAAAGTGTATTCTTCTTATATTTATATTATTTAAGGAAACTCTTTTACTAAGTCTGAATTTCTTTCAAGTTTAATATCTCTTTAATAAATAACTACGAATCATAACTTAGTAAGTTATAATTTATTTATAAAGATTAGTATTATATTATAATATTCTATTACCTTTTATATAATCTATTTATGAGATTAGTAATTTTAACTTAGTATTCTAGCTTAAAGTTAAATGCTAAAAGTCTATAAATCTCATAAGTGAACTTTCCCTGAAAGTCATATATTAGTACTATAATAATACATATTAAACCTTAATAGTGTATTGAAACTTTAAATCTCTTTAAAAGCCTTATTAAATAATATTTATAATAACTAAAACGTTTAATAATAACTAATAACCTTTATCAACCTATTCTTTATTTCGATTCTACTTTATTTAATTTTGGGAAATAATAAATAACTAATTATCAATAGGTTTCTACTTTTGATAGTAAAATACTTCTGATTACTTATTATAATATATTTATACCCGCTTAACGTAGTAGTCTAACGTCTAGCTAGCCTTTACCGTTTTATAGTAAGAGTAATTAGTTTGAATCCTATAATAGGTAAGCGTAACTAGTAGTTATATACTTATTATTTATATGAACTATATAGTAACTATTACTAGCTATTAGCTCTTATTACTAGTTATTAGTAGCTAGTAACTATTAATAGTAAGTAATAAGTATTATTAGCTAACTAGTATTAGTATTATATAACTATAATCCTATAATAAGTAATTATAACAGATATAGGTTTATATTTTCACTATATATATACTTTCCGTATTTGTCAGCTATTATATTAATCAACTATATTTTACTATCTAAGATTTCCTCTATTATTTAAACAGTTCCTTAGAACTAGTAGTATCTAGTAAGTATATAAGGTAAAAGCTAACTACTAAGTATAGCTTCCTTTATAAGGTTCCCGAGAGGCATGTAATTTAAATAGATCAAAGACCTTTAGTATACCTATAATATATTTACTTTTATTTTAATATATCTAATAATATCCTAGTACTAGAGAATAACTATCCAATACAAAATATTATGTAGTACTACAAATATATATTTTATATTTTCTAATCATCAAAAAATCCTTTTCCTCTATCCTCTTTTTATAAAGTTCTATAGATAATACTATTACTCCTAAATTACTAATAATAAACTTATAGTAGAAATCATAGAAATCTAGGAATATTTAAAGATCTATAAATACTTTTAGTAACTTCTATCTAGTAATAGTTTGAACTTTTATTAAGTCTATTGTAACCTTTTCCTCAATTATTATATAAGTCAAGAGATTTATTCTTCCATATAGGATTTATATTTAGAGAATTAAGTAAAAGAATATATCTTATTTAGTTTAATGAATATCTATAATTACAATTCAATCTAATTCTTTCTAATAGTTATTATATATACTACTACATTATTTATAAATACTAAATAATATATGTTAATTAAATTAATAAATATATAGTAAATATATTCCTAAAACACTATAAGCTTATTAGGAAGACTAAATAGTATTATTATATATTTATAATACATATAGTATGTTCTAAACATTATTTTCTAATAATCCTGTAGTTCAATCATAATATAGTTATGTATGTCTTTGAACCTAATCCTTAAAGTCTATAAAATTCCTTAGAATCTATCTAGAAACCTACTAATAAATAGTATTAAATATTATAGTAGTTATATTGAAGGTCTTTGATCTATTCAAAGTCATATCCTTCTCCAGGACGCTTTAAAAGTAGTTATACCTAATTATTAGCTTTTACTTTAGTTACCCTATAGATATTACTAGTAGTAAGGAACTATTAAGCTAGAAGAAACTTTAAGTAGTAAATATAGTCAGTTAATACGATAGCTAATAAATGTAGAAAATGTATTATAAGAGAAAAGTATAAATAAACTTATATCTATTATAATTACTCTTTATGGGACTATACTAGATTATTATATAATACCTACTTCTAGTTATTATTACCTATTATTAAATATTAATAATTACTTAGTATTAATATTTACTTAGTATTAATAATTACTAGCTACTAATAACTAATAGTAAAGACTAATAGCTAGTAGTAGTTATTATATTTATATATATAACTAGAGAGTCTATAACTAGTGATTATACTTACCCGCTAGAAGATTTAAACATACCACTCTTACTATAAAACAGTAAAGGCTAGCTAGATATTAAACTACTATGTTAAGCAGGGATACTATTAAACATAAAGTTTTAATTATAATTTTATTAAGCTTTTTTAATTAAGATAGAAATATAACTAATTATCTTTCTTCAGGATAAAAAGATTAATATATCTATTTTACTTAGCTTAGTTACTTTTACTCTATACCTAGAATAGTATCTAAGCTTTTTACCCTATATATAAATTTAACTATAAGCTTTACCTAATAACAGTATTCATAGTAATACTAGCTCATAACTAGTTATAACGGTAATGAAATTACCTATTATTATAGATACTTAGACTCCTAGTTCTAATATTTAACTATATAGTAGTAAAAGACTTTATAGTAATAGTTTATATAGAGAAAGCTTTATTAAGACTAAGGCTTAAGATATATAGCTAAAAGTAACTACTAGAATCATAGGATTAAGAACTTTACTAAACTTCTTAAAAATAGAACAAAATAGAATACCTATAAAAGCTAGGTATTTTATAATCTATTATTCTTCTATATCTTTTATAATAGAACTAAATTCTCTTTGAAATCTATACAGCTACTTATAAAACAAATATAGAATAGGTATAGAAATATCTAACTATAACTATTATAGCTAAAACTATTATTCTATTAATATAGGTCTTAATAAAATTATCCCAAATACTATAATTAATAAGTAATTTATAGATATTTAAAAGGAGATCGTCTAGCTAATATATAACTTATTATACTAAGCTAGTAATATTAGGGGCTAGGTATCAATTTAATAATACCTTAATATTAATATACTACTATAATACTAGTTATTGAATATTTTAGAATATTATAGTAATATAATTATAGAGGTTTTAAAAGTTATGTAGCTATACTAGGAGTATCTATATCTATACGAGTATTGTTTATAAATTAGCTATAATTGATTAATATATTAAAGTTATTCGCTAATAAGAGTAAACTAAGTCTTACTACACTTATATAGATATTATAAGTTAGTTTATATTAGTAGTAGAGAACTTTCGTATTAGTAGTATAAAGTCTTATTTTAGAGATAAGTAAAGTTTAGTGAAGATATNATTGTTTATAAATTAGCTATAATTGATTAATATATTAAAGTTATTCGCTAATAAGAGTAAACTAAGTCTTACTACACTTATATAGATATTATAAGTTAGTTTATATTAGTAGTAGAGAACTTTTATATTAGTAGTATAAAGTTTTATCTTAGGAGTAAGTAAAGCTTAGTTAAGAAGATATTAAGGTTATAGATATTAAGGTTTTAATAAATATTTAAATAGAGTATTTATAGTTAGTAGTAATTAAATATCTCGAGATATTTGAATCCTGTATAACTATAAGGGTATAAAAATATAAGGTTATTATAGAAGGAGTTATTAGTTGTTTATTATTAAAAAGGTTAACGCGGGGCAGGTATACTAGCTATTATAGTTATAAGGGGTTTAGCCCCAGATTAATGAAAGGCTAGCTATAGTAGTTAGTAGGGGGGGGTAGGAAGGCTAAAGTTATACTTTAGGGGGTAATATATCTATTAATAGTCGTAGTAAAGAGCAAGCTATCAGCCTCTTCTATCTATTTTACTTAGAAATAATTATATATGTCTATTTACTAAGCTTTCTATAATATATATTCTTAACCTTTCTAGTTACTATTTATTTCGTAAATATTTAAGCTTCCAAAGTAATCTCTTATTTAGTTTTAGATTAATAATATATTTAGTATGTTTAAAGATTAAAATTAATTTTACTGTAACTTTATTAAATATGTTTTATTCATTTGAAGATTTCTTAGAACTATCTATAAATATAATAACTTCATTTGTTTTCCTAAATACTTCTATACAAACCTTAAAAACCTTATTTATTTTACTCATATATTATATATAAGTAATCTTATTATTCTCATTAATCTCTTAAATAAATATTTCTAGTTCAATATAAATATCTATTTATAGTGTTAAGTATTTATCTAGATATCTATTTATAGTATCTTTTTAGTTTTTAGAGTACTATTTTAGTAAGGAGTCTATATAAGTTTCTAATAAGTAAATACTACTAAATAGCTAGTATGATTTCTATAGGTAACTATCTAAGTCTATAAAGACAAATATTAATTAACATAATTTCCTTAGTTTTAATATTAAACTATTAAATCCTGTTATAATAAATATAATCATTTTTAATAGAACTAGTTTTGATAATACAATTAGTTATTTACTAATAAAGACTATTTATAAATATAATCCTATATCTACTACTACTCTTGCCTCTTTAGTATTTTAGAGAATAATCATTAAGGTTTTAGTTATCTTTCTTATAAGAGCTTATTCTTTAATTACTATGAAGATTATTATTTCTACTTCTATATTTATTTATTTCCCTAGATTCTTTTAATATAAAAGCTAGTCTTAATAATCTAAACTAAAATATAAAGTTATATAGTAGTTTACGTTTTAATAGTTATTAGGATTAAGTTCATATTTATTTAAATCCTATTATGTATAGCTCTATACCTTATCTTACTATATATAACATATACTCCTATAATCTCTAATATAGCTAACATTTGTATATTTTGCTAAGCTAGAATAAGTATAGTATTACATACCTTTCTAACATCCTATTATTACTCACTTAATGTTAATACAATATTAGATGTATTTAGTTTATCACCTTTAAAAGTAGTAATAGTTAGAAAGATTATGAGCCTATATATATCTATTCATACTCTTTATTTCGTACTAATTTACTAATACAATACTATTAGAACTTCTATAATCCTTCAGCCGTTATAGTTATATCTCGTATTTCTAGAATAACGATTTTAACTTTTCTATTGCGTCCTTTAAATTTAAGTATAATTAGTAGAAGTAAATAAAAGCTTCTCTTTTCTTCTAGTTAAATCTAAATATACTTAGATTCTAGTATAGTACCAAATACTTAGTATAATATTATGTAAATAGCTAATATGTTCTTTATTATACTTTTTGAAGTTTCTAGTTATATAACTTCTCTTATGTCTCTAGATTAATATTGTATTAATAAATAAATAGAATAAAGTTAGTTTAGGTAGCTTTATCTTGTAGGTTAAGTTTATAGTTTCTCTATTCTAACTAGAATTAAAAAGCCAGTTCTATTAATACTTACTAGATCTATCAGTTAATTATATCATTTAGTTAGACTTAGTAATTACTTCAATAGTTATAATTTGACTATCAATTTATTTAACTATAAACCCTTCTCCTATTTCTTAATAATTATATAAAGCTAGTTTTTCCTAATCTTTAAACAACTTCAATACTACTAATTACTTTACTAGTTATTAGATAAGAATTATAATTTACGTTTTATAAGTTTCCTATTACTTTTTTCCTTATTCTTAATATATTACTACTTAGAACTTTATAATTTTAAATACTTCACTTATAATACTTATTAGGTGGGAGGGGCTAATAGCTCGCTCTCTACTATAACTATTAATAGACATATTACCCCCTAAAGTACAATTTTAGCCTTCTTACCCCCCCCACTAACTATTATAGCTAGCCCCTAATTAATTTAGAGCTAAACCCCTCGTAGCTATAGTAGCTAGTATACCTACCCCGTATTAACCTTTTTAATAATAAATAACTAATAACTCCTTCTACGATAACCTTATACTTTTATACCTTTATACCTTTATACCCTTATACCTCCCTCTACTAACTATTATAATTAGCTTTTAGTTAATCTAGGGCTAAACCCCTCATAGCTATAATAGCTAGTATACCTACCCCGTATTAACCTTTTTAATAATAAATAACTAATAACTCCTTCTACGATAACCTTATACTTTCATACCTTTATACTTTCACAGCTATACACAATTCAAAGATCTCGAGATATTTAATTACTACTAACTATAAATACTCTATTTAAATATTTATTATAACCTCGATATTCGTCACCTTAATATCCCCTAGACTAAACCCTACATATCTCTAAGACGAGATTTTATATTACTAATATAAAAGTTCTCTACTACTAATATAAGCTAACTTATAATCTCTATATAAATGTAATATAACTTAGCCTATTCTTGTTAGTAAATAATCTTATTATATCAAATATAGTTAATATGTAAATAATACTTATATAGATATAAATAGTTCGAACATAGATAGCTTTTAAAACTTCTATAATTATATTATTATAATATTCTCAGGTTGTAGTAACTAGTATTATAGTAAAATATTAATATTAAAGTATTATTTAATTGATACCTAGTCTCTAATATTATTAGCTTAGTAAAGTAGCTTATATAATAGCTAGATAACGTTTGTGAATATTTATAGATTATTTGTTAATTATAGTATTTAGAATAAATCTATTAAAATCTAGTCTAATATATAAATAGTTTTAGTTATAATAGTTATAGCTAGATATTTCTATACCTATTTCATAATTATTCTTTTGCGGGTAGTTATATAGATTTCGAGGCGACTTTAGTTTCCTTATAAAAAGTATAGAAAAATAATAGATTATAGAATACTTAGCTTTTATGTCTCGAAGTAAGTATTCTATTTTATTCTATTTTTAAGTGGTTTAAAAAGGTTCTTAATTTTATAATTTTAGTAGTTATTTTTAGTTATATATATTAAGCTTTAGTTTTAATAAGGCTTTCTCTAATTACTATTATAAGGTTTTCTATTACTATAGGGTTCAATGTCGGAACTAGGAGTATAATTATCTATAATAATAGGTAATTCTATTACTATCTTAACTAGTTATAAACTAGTATTAATACTAATATTATTATTAGGTAAGGTCTATAGTTAAATCTATTTATAAGGTAAAGAGCTTAGATGCTATTCTAGGTATAGAGCAAAAGTAACCAAATTCATTACTGAAGTTTATGAAAACGTATACTAGGTCTGAGCTTATAAAGTATTTTTCTTCTATAATATTAATTACTACTTAATGTTTTTACCTATACTAGTAATTTAAAAGTTAAACAGAACTGGTAATATTATAGAAGTAGAGCTAAAAGCCTGACTTAGGAAAGGTTTAAATATATAAGTTAAATTATGTTACTATATAGACTAATGTTGAAAGGATTTAAGTTATTACTTTTAACTGAAAACTCTTTCTAGTACTCTAGTAATTATAGCTAGCTAGTTACTAGGTGTAGTACGTAGTCTTATTATCATATTCGTGTATTCCTATATTCCTATATTCCTATTCTGAGTATTATTATTATTATTATTATTATTATTATTATTATTATTATTATTATTATTATTATTATTATTATTATTATTATTATTATTATTATTATTATTATTATTATTATTATTAATACTATTGAATTGTATAGTATTATATAAGGCTTTAGACTTATAATATAGTAATTACCTACTAATTACTATATATTAGACTAAATTTAGTACTAGATATCTAGTATCTATTACGTATAAGGTACGAAAAGTATATAACTATATATTTAGCAATTTATATAGTTATTATATGCTTTATGGTATAGCTTAACTGATATAACTATTATTCTTTAAATAATTATTAATAATATAAGTCTCTTATACAATGAAAATAAAGTAATTAAAAAGCTTTCTATTCATATGCCTTAATTATTAATATTAGAGTTATTTGTCACTTTGTAAGAATCTTGAAATAGTATTTGTATAAGAAACTAATAGTAGTAATATTGAAGAAAATACCTACACTATCCTAATTATGTTACTCAAGTAATTAACTTCGTATAATACATAAAATATCTAAAGACTTCCAAGTTATATTAGATATTAACAGTTATAACTTTAAAGAAATTATATCTCTATAATCCAGATAAGTAATATAGTCTGATATTGTATTAGCAACCTTATGTTTATATCTACTAAATGTAGATATAATGAGATTAAGAGTAATGTTATAGAGGTATAATTTGATTTCCTTATTTTGAAATATCATAATAGAATTATTAGTATTTCTATAACTTTAAATCAATATAGGTTCTATATTATATTAAGTATAGTCTATATTAAGAACTCTTTAAAGAAATATTAGATACTTAATATCTTAGAAAATCTAAATCAAGATATCTAAATCAAAGATAAGAGAACTGTAGAGAAAATATTCTTAAAGTCTCTCGATATAATATCCTTACTATATCACGCTATAGTTACCTTAATAAGAAAGCTAATTATATAGTTATTATTGTTTAAAGTTCTAAATTCACCCGCTTAATATAACAGTTTAACGTCTAGCTAGCTTTTACCATTTTACGGTAAAAGTAATAGGTTCGAATCTTATAGAGGGTAACTATAACTAGTAGCTACGTATTTTCTAATTATATAAACTATATAGTAACTACTATTAGCTATTAGCTCTTACTAATAGCCGCTAATAGCTAGCGACTATTAATAGCTAGTAATAGGTACTACTAGCTAGCTAGCTAGTCTTAGTATCACATAACTACAATCCTATAAGAAGTAACTATAATAAAGATAAGCTTATATTTTCCCTCTTTTTATATATATATACCTTCTATATTTATCAGCTATTATATTAACTAACTATATTGTATCAATTAAGGTTTTCTCCGTTTAAACAATTCCTTAGCCCTAGTATTATCTATAAAGTATATAAAACAAGAGCTAAGATAAGAGCCGACTACTCAGTATAGCTTTCTTTACAGGGTTCCCAAGAGGCATGTAACTTTAAATAGATTAAAGACTTTCAATATGACTATATAAAGTTCTAAATTCTCTATAAAAGCTCTAGATTTAAATTAAGTAACTCTTTTGTTCTTTCTTTATGTAAAATATTTAGCTTTTAGGTTTTCTAAGTTAACTTAGAATATATATAGTAATAATATGCTAAGATATATTTTGATTTCTATTTTACGAAATGTAGAAGCTCATTTCAATCTTAGAAGTATTTCTTTTTATTTTAAACGCTTAAAATAATAATCAAGGCTTGTATTAAAATATAGAAAGCATGGTAGCTAATTGTACGATTTTAGAAGAACTTAGGTAAATACTATATAGTCTTGATAATAATAAAAATAATCTTGATCTAGAACTATTAACTCTAAATCACTTTGAATTATAAATAGATAACTCTATATAGAAGATATAATTAACAAGTTTTAGTGGTTATATTAAAGTTTTTTGATCTCGTTACAGTTATCTACTTCTTAGGAATTTCTTAAAGGAAGCTTATCTAGTAGTTGGCTTTTTCTTATTTAGTTTGTATATGTTATTAGTATTAAGGGATTATTCAAATAGAGGAAACCTTAGGTAATAGATATAGTTAGTTAATATAATAGCTAATAAATAGAAGATATATATGGCTTAAATCTATTTTAATAACCTTTTGAAAACTATAATTAGTTATATAGTATTGATACTAATTAGCTAGTAATAGCTTTTACCGATTATTAATAATTACTAACTATTAATAGCTACCAATAAGAGCTAATGGCTAGTAGTAGCTATAATATTTAGTTTATATACCTAGAAGGAATATTAGTTATAGTTGCCTACTATCGGATTTAAACCTACTATTCTTACTATAAAATAATAAAAGCTAGCTAGTTATTAAGCTACTATGTAAAACGGAATATAATTAACAAATGAACTAATAAGATTATATAATTATTAGTCTTCAGTATTCTAATAGTAATAAGAATAAAGTTAACCCCTTAAATCTCAAATATAATATCTTATTACCTCTAAGATGATATTTTAATTCTTATTTGTGTAGTATAATACTTAAGTCTAAGAAACTAAAGGATCTTATAATATACTAAGAAAGTATTTTAGAAACATAAATTCTCTATCATAATAAGGTAACTATATTCATTAGTCATTTATATTGCTTTACTTTCCTCCATATAGTAGTATTATTATTAAAATATCTTATTTATATATTGGAAAAGTTTAATTTATCGTATAAATCTAATTTAATTACGTATATTAGTAATCTCAAATCCTTAGAATTTGGAGACTATAAAGATTTGTTTGGAAATTAAAGCTTTTCTCTGTAAAATCTATAATAGTTCTCATTGAGATTTCTTTAGTAACATTTATTAAGAATTATCAATTCTCTGCATAGTCTGTTCTTAAAGGAATTTTCCTTTAAAAATATCTAATTCACATATTTAAAAAGACTTTTAATATTATTTGTAACTGAGAAGATTACTTAAAAGTAATTATTAAGAGAACTTGAAAAAGAAATTGTAATAATTAGATCTTTCAAACTTAAAATAGTCTTATAGGTTATAAGTCTTAGCTTCTACCTGAAAGGTATTATATTAGATAGATTACTAGTTAGCTTTCTTAAAAGGTAAAATAAAGGTAGTTATAATAGATATCTTAGTGCTTAAGATATCAAACAATTATGATATATATTCTTAGCCTAGTAATTTTCTAGTATTATAAGACTCTTGGTTATCATATATAATTGGGATTTATAATCTCATTTATAGTATCCATAATTAAATATAATTATAAATATTATATAGAACTTTATTCTAAGTAGTTCAAATAAGATAAAGCTTATAAAGATAATGCTAGCATTTGAGATTTAATTAGTATAAATTCTGCCCCTCTAGTATATTATGCCTAGTAAGTAATATATATAAGATTTTAATAATTAACTATACGTCTTCTATTATTAAGATATTTTAAATCTATAATTTTAAAGGTTTCTTAGACATCTTATTTTTTGAATTCTATATATAAATATATATTTTTATAATTTATAGCTATTTACACTTAATATCTTTTAATAAAGTTATTTTAGTTATTATAGATATTGTATGATATCGCTTTAGAATTTTCTAAGATAGTAAAATTCATTATGGTAGATTCTGATATTTTGATTGAAACTATAGCTACTATTTTAAATTTTGTAAAAATAAGAGATACTTTTTCAACTTAGATAAACTTTAATATTTCCTGAAGTATAGATCGCGTGATATATTAATATATTACTATTCTATATATCTTAAGTAAACTTGTACGAATAAATATTAAATGTTTTATTTTAAGATTGTGATGAATAAATAATATAGTATATAGATTAAAATTGAATTGTTAAAAAGAATATTTTATTTAAACTAGAATAAAGTGCTTAAATACGTATAAATAGAATAGTTAGGTTTTATATAAACTAGTAGAGTCGCATAGTAGCTTTAGTATTATATTTATTCTTATGTACCCCCTTAGTAGTAGAATTCTTAGAGATACTTTTATATTTCTTAAGTAATATGCTAAATAAATTAAACAGGGTAAATAGTTCTTAAAATAGGTCTCTGAGTATTTGAATAAAAGAAATTATAAGATTACTGTGATTTATTATATATGTCACTATTTTTGTTATATTAGTAAGAGTGATTAGTTAGCTCTTTCTGGAATTACTAGTAATCTGAGTTTTCTATGTGTTATAAATGAATTATTTATTGTTCTTTTACTAATTAGTTTCTTTTTTTCTCTTTTATACTAATATTTTCAATAGTTATTTCTTTAGTTTGTAAGTAGTATGTTTTATTAATATGAACTTTATATATTAACTTTAAGTATAACAATATACATTAGTTATTACTAATACTAGAGCTATAGGATAAACCTTATAAGTTAGTTAAGAAAACAGTTAGTAAAGTTAAAGATTCCTCTACTAAGGTTAAAGAATAAGTTATTAATATTAAGAATACTTATGAAATTATTAGTGATCGTTTAGTATATTTAGACTTATATTATCTATTAAATAAGTTTATACTTGTCTTTACCTGTTTTACTTCTAAATTCAAATGATTCTTATTTAACTTTGATTTAAAGGGTAGTAGCGAATTTGTGTTTGAAGTTGTTTTAAAATGTTTCTTGATTTTGTTTACTTAATAGTAATAATAATTTAAGAATTTAAGATATTCTTTTTTGTTCTTTTTAAGATGTTTGTTTTATTTAGTATTTTTTAATCTTCTCTGTCTTTTATAAATGAGTTAATATGTATTGTTTTTTTTCGTCTTTTTATTGTTAATATATTTGTTATTTCTGTTCACTTTATTTAAGAGTGTTTTATTTTTAAGATTTATAGGTAGGTTATTGATACTAAGAAAGTTTATGTTTTTATTAATTTGAGTTTTGAGTAATAATGTGAAGTTTAAGTATTTTAATTGAAATGTTTTATTTAGTTCTATTCTATAGAGTTCTTTGATTTATAGAAATATCTATTACTATTTCTATCCCCTAAACCTATTCAAATATTAAAGCTTAGTAGTATTACTAAGAAAGTTACTATTTTAATAAAAACGCTTATAGTTATTACTAGTTCTAAACATCCTTATAGTTATCCTACGAGGGTTTCTGCTTCTAAGTTTCTTTTTAATAATAATAAAAATAATTTAGCTAGAAACCTTAAAGTTAAAGAAGAGTAGGAACTTAAACTTATTATTAATAAAGAAGAGGAACCTGAGAATATTGTAAATAGAGAGGAAGATAAAGAGGAAAATATTCATAAACTAGTTAAATTTCCTAAGAAATACTTAAAGATTATGATTAGTATTATAAAGGAGTTTCTTTGAACTAGGGATTAGGAGGTTTCATTAGAAATTAATAATCTTAAATATTAGTTAAAAATAATTAAATATTAAGGTATAAAATTTAGTAAGAAATCTATTTTATAAAAAAATACCCTAATTAAGTTTATTCTTTCTAAAAAAGGTAAGACTACTAAGGAGTATAATATTTGTTGTTTCTAGATAAAGATTATTAGTAATATGTAGCCCGTTTAAACTATTCTTTATATAGTTTGTTATTAAAGTTTTATTTGTTTGGGGATTTTATTTTTATATTATTAGTATTAGTAATAAGGATTTAGTCTTTAACTACTATTATTAGTATAAAATTAGTTTAAGAGCTATATGTTTTCTAGTTTTAAATAAAGCTTATAAGGTTTTTAAGGAATATTCAAAGGTTTTGTAGATTTTAGATACTAATATGGTAAGTATTTTAGTTTGTGATTTTCTTTGAAATCTAATTCTTTTTTTTTGGTTAAAAAGTAAGAAAGTTAGAAATATAAAGAAACTTATTTGTCTTGAGTTATAGTTGAAGTAATAGAAAGACTTTAAAGTTATTTTCATTAAGAATAGAAATATTTTTGATTCTGTTACTAGAATCTTTGTTACTGAAGTATTTTAGTTTATCATTATTCCAGTACTTTAAGTACTACTTCTTATTTAGATATCTTTTATTAAATTTATCTTTAGGCTTTTAGTAACTTTAACTAGATTTCTTATCAGTAGAGGTTATGTTTCTTAGCTAGTTATAGGAAGGCTTAAATATTTCGCGGGGTATCCTAATATTCTCTCTTAATAGGGCGAAGATAATATAACAAAACTAAAGCCTATAATATAAGTTTTCTAGTTTCTCTAAGTTAATTATAAAGATAAAGAACGACTTTCCCTAGTATTCCGAATTTATAATATATAAATAGAAGGGAATTAGGAAAAAGCTATATAAATACAAAATAACTACTAATATACTACTAGTAAATTACTAGATAGGTATACTATATTCTAAAGTATTATATTACTAATACTATAAAACTAAGTAATTATAGTAATAATAGTATATAAAGTTCACCTAGAAACTATTTACTAAATAGTAAAGATATTCCCCCTAGANAAGGATATTCCTTCTAGAAACTTTAATATAGATATAAATAACTAATTATATAATAAGAAGTAATAGTACTCTACTCTACTAAAGCTAAGTCTAGATTTTTAAATATGAGTTACTAACTATTAGTTTACTTAGTAGGGATAATTATACATTATATGTGATCTCGTTGTGTGGGTATAAAAGAATTCTAGTATTTGTTATTATTATTACTATATTACGTAGCTATACGTATAAGTATATAAGGTTCTAGATCTATAGTATAGTAGTTATTTACTAATTACTATAATACAAAGCTATAGCTAGTAATAAGTATTACTAATGGGGCATAGAAGTATATAGCTATATATACCTTGTATATATAGAAATATACAGCTATATATACTATATATATAGAGGTATATATATTATGCGGGGTACTATATACTATATAGTATAGTATTACTAATACTAGTAACTTTTACTTTTTACTATATACTTTATACCTATCTATTTATATACAAAAGCTTGTACTAAAAACGCAATAAATATATACTAAAACATTACTAAAACAACATTAAAAACAAATATACAATAATATTAAAAGCGATCTTTTTACTCCTTACCTAAGAATACCTAAATACACCTTTATCTATTCTATTCAAGTAACCTATTCCTTTATTTAAATAGTTATATAATTCGAATTAATAAATCTCTTAAGGGTATAGTTTAAGGTATCTTTTATAAACATATTAGTAATATTATTATCTCTATTAATCTACTATACTTTATAGAGTTTATAATACTTATATAACTATTTTAATACTATAATATCGATTATTAAGTATTTCTCTTTAGTAATACTAAGCTTTACGAAATACTTATGAAATAAATATAAATTAGTATATATAATAGTTAAAATCTAGAAGAGATCTTGGTACTTAAAAATTTTCTCGAGTAATATAACTATAGTATATATAAAATCTATATTAACTATCATAATATAAATCTCTAAAGTAAATATATTCCTAGTAACTACTTTATATTTAGTAGAAGAGTAGTATATAAAGTCATTATAGAGATTAAATTAGTTATTATTAATTACTATTTCTTAGCCTAGGATTATTATAAATCCTAGTTAAGATAAGAAATTAGTATTATTACTAAAAGAGCTATTGATAAAAATATAAAAGTATACTTTAGAGAAGTTAAGTAATATAAGTTAGTTTTATAGTCAAAATACTTAACTTATTATTTAATGCATTTATTAAGAGTAGTAATATTATTAGTAGAAAATAATTATTTTTATATAGTATATAAGAGCTTAAATAATATTTTAGGTTAGTATATTAGGATTAGGTATGTTCTGTATATATACTATTCGATATATACCTTTTTCAATATTTTAGGTATAGTATATATATTGAGGAATACTAGTTTTTACCCTTAGTACTTTTAGTATAGGTAGAGGGTATTACTATTAAGGCTTAAGATACTTCTATTAAAAGTAAGTAGGGTTATCTCTATAAAAGTAGTTTTAGGCTTTACTCTAAATAAAACTTTCTAAAAATCCTTATCTTTATAGTATAAGAAAGTAGTATTAGAGAAGCTAAGGGTATTATTAGTTTATATACCTATAAGGTTAGAATCCCTATTAGTGAGGTATAAGACGAGGCAATATAGATTATATATTAATATTTCTATTTATAACTATTCTGTATAGTATTTAGAATAGGTTACTTACTAGTAGGTACTAGTTTTAGTAAGGTTATATAATAGTTTAATAATAATTATTATAGATTTTAGAGGGTATTATTGTTTAAGGTAAGAGGGTAAGTTAGTTATAATGCGTTTCTTGAATTTTGTTTTAGTCTAGGTATAGGTTTAAGTAATATTTGAAAGTCATATTATTATATTTCTATACTAGAAGAGAAATAGGGCTATAGCTAAGATTAACTATTAGGTACTTAATTAGATTATTAGTAGCTATATTAATATTTTGAACTTGTTATTATTATTGAAATTCTGGATTATAAAGTATGATTTATTGTATATTTTATTTATATTCTTGCTCTTGATCTTATTGATAATATGTGATTTGAAGTATTTGTAAGTTTTATAGAGGATAGGGTTAAACTAGATAATCTTAATAATATTATTAGTAATAATATGTTTAATTTCTTTTTTAACTAACTCTTTAAATAGTAGACTTAGTATTATAATAATATTTTCTTTGTAGAGGGTAAGGGAAAGAGCTATATCTACTTATTTCTTTACTATAAAGTATACTATAAAATAAGGTTTATGTTTAAATATTTAAATTTAAATAGTAGTTGTTATTAGTTTTAGAGATATTATTATTCTGGATAATATATTAGGGATATTACTAATTCTTTAGGGAGGTAGGGGATTACTCTTACTAATAGTATTAGAGCTGTTATTATATATAATAATAATGTTTTATAGTATTTAGTAGGTATTCTAGAGCTTTATAGGAATAGCTATAGATAAAATCAAAGTATTATTATAGGAGTATATGTCTCTATATAGTATTAGACTTCTAGTAGTAGTATTAAGGAGGTAACTAGGGTTTTTAAATAGTAGTATTATTAGTTATATACCTAATAATACTATTATTAATAGTAATTATTTTAGTGAGAGTAGTTAATTATCCTTAAAATATAGTTTTATAGTTGTGATTTGAAATTCTCGAGGGTTTTGAAGGAGTTTAAGAATATATGTTTTATTATAAGTAGTAAGAAGGTGAAAAAGGATTTACTAACTTTATTTCTCTCGCTATATATATATAAGAGACTAAAATAAAAAGGCTACTATATATGAGATATTAGGGCTATTATATATTATTAAAATAGTATTAATAGTATATTTAGTATAGGTATAGTAGACCTTTTCTTTTATTTTCTATTTAGTATAACCTTAGGTAATAATATCTAAGGAAGGAGTAGAGTTATCTATAAGATATAGGTATATACTAGAAACGAGGAGTATAGGTATAAGGTTATTTAGCTTAGTAGTATTATTAATTACTTTATATACTACCTGAAAGAATACATATTAAGTTATTATAGGGATTTTATTATAATAAATCTTCTATGCTTAGTAGAAGAGGGTATAGTAACATTTAACCTTGCTGATACTATTATATGCTTTAATTAGTACTATTTAAATTATTAATGTTATAGTTTTTATTTTTAGAGTTATAATTAATTCTCTATATTTCTTTAGGTTAATTTTTATATATTAGTTACTATTTCTTATTTATTTACTTAGAGTTTTGAATTTAAGTAGTTTATTTTTAGTTAGATAAAGGTTTCGTTAAAGAGTCTTATTGTTTATGAATAGTGTAAAGAATATTACCATTTCTTTTTTCTCTATGTTATTACTATAAAGATATTTCGCTGAAAGTAAGATAGGTATTTAAATTACTTATATATATAGTTAAGTAAATAGTAAATTATTTTAACAAGTTTGTTTTGTTATTTCAGCTAGCTTTGAGAGTATTATTGTTAGATTTGTGAAGTTAAAAAGTATTCTAGGTTATTTGACACTTACTTAAATTACATTTTTCATAGCTTTATCTATTAGTATTGAATCTATAAGTATATAAATCAATTCGAAATTACGTTTTGAGTATTTTTAGTATAGTTATATTGGTTGAATATCTATATATTAAAATCTAATAAATAGGTATTTACTATTTAGGATTACTAGTTTAATGGTTTAGTAGTTATTATAATTGATTTACTAAATATTTCCTAGGTTAAATCTTATATTTTTAAAGAAGTCTTTTTAAAATTATAGTTTTTTCAAGGTATATTCTAGGCTACGAAGTTCTATTTCAATTATTGGGTTACTTTTACTCTATACCTAGAATAGTATCTAAGCTCTTTACTTTATATATAGATTTAATATAAGTTTTACCTAATAATAGTATTTATACTAATACTAGCTTATACCTAGTTAAAATAGTAATGAAATTACTTATTATTGTGGATAATTATACTTCTAGTTATAATATTTAACTTTATAGAAGTAAAGAACCTTGTAGTAATAGTCTATATAGGGAAAGTCTTATTAAGACTAGGGCTTAATATATATAGCTAAAAATAACTACTAAGGTTATAGGGTTAAGAACTTTTATAAACCTTTTGAAAATAGAATAAAATAGAGTATTAAAAGTTAGGTATTCTATAATCTATTATTCTTTCATATTTTTTAATAATAGAACTAAGATCTCTTTGGAATCTATATAGCTACTGATAAAAAAGAAATATAAAATAAGTATAGAGATATCTAGCTATAACTATTATAACTTAAATTATTATTTTATTAAAATAAGCCTTAATAAAATATCCTAAGTATTATAATGAATAAGTAGTTTATAGATATTTAAAAGAAGATAATCTAGTTAACCTATAATTTATTATATTAAACTAATACTATTAAGGACTAAGTATTAATTAGGGAATATTTTAATATTAATAAACTACTATAATACTAGTAACTAGATACTTTAGAATATTATAGTAATATAATTATAGAGGTTTTAAAAACTATCTAATTATACTAGGAGTATTTATATTTATATAAGTATTATTTATAAATTAGTTATAATTAATATATTAAGATTATTTACTAATAAGAATAAGCTAAGTCTTACTATACTTATATAGAGATTATAAGTTAGTTTATATCAATAGTAGAGAACTTTTATATTAGTAGTGTAAAATCTCGGCTTAGGGGTAAATAAGGTTTAGTAAGGATATTAAGGTTATAGATATTAAAGTCGGGATAAATATTCGAATAGAGTATTTATAGTTAGTAGTAATTGAATATCTCGAAATATTCGAATTATATATAGATGTAAAAGTATAAGGGCGTGAGGGTATAAGAGTATAAGAGTATAAGGGTATAAGGGTATAAGATTATTGTGGAAAGAGTTATTAGTTATTTATTATCTACGAAAAGGTTAACATAGAATAGGTATACTAGTTATAGCTATAAAGGGCCTAGCCCTAGATTAACTAAAAGCTAGTTATAATAGTTAGTAAGGGGAACAGAAAAGCTAAAGTTATATTTTAAGAGGTAATATATCTACTATTAGTCGTAGTAGAGAGTAAGCTATTAGCCTTTCTCTCTATTTTAATTATTAATATTATAATAGTATTCTATTAAGTAGCTTTCTATTAAATTAGCTTTTCAAATAAAGAGATAATATAGCTTTAATTTAAATTTTGAGTTTTTTATAGTTTATACATAAAGTAGTTTTAGTAATTTAGAATATTTAAAATATCTTATTAATATTTCCCGAGTTTCTAAATGATAATACTAGGATTCTCATTTTATAGAAATACTAAATTGTATAGTTTATAGTATTCTAGTATACTTAAGAAGGATTTATAAAGTATTTTAAGAATAGAAATTATATAAATAAAATATCTAGTTATATTATAATAGAAATATAAAGAATTAAATTGATTTATATCTAATATATATGAATTTCCTCAAATATACCTTAACTATTATGAATAGTAATAGATATTACTAGAAATAGTATTATTAGAATTAAGTTATAGTTAAGATTAAAATGTTTAGTAGTTTTAGTAATAGATATATTATAAACTAAGTAAATCTTATAATACTTATAATCCCCAATCAGTTAAATTTCTAGGAAATATTTAATAGGATTTTGGTTTTTATGTTTACAGGTATATTTAATATTTTTAATATTTTTAAGAGTATTATTAGCTACTTTGTAATATAAGAGAAGAATATTATTTGTATAAAACAGGATATAAATTTCTGAATGCTTACTTTTCAATAAATAAGGTTTTTTTAGGTATAGCTAGAGGTTTAATAACTTGAATATAATAAGAAAACCTTTATATTAAAGAAAATATATATCTTAAAGTTTATAAAAGATATATATAAGTTTTATATAATACTTTACAGTTTTAAATTTATTTAGTAGTTTAATTATTATTAGAAGTCTATTAAAGATTTTTATAGTATTTAGAAATATATCATTAATATTAAATCATAAGACTTCGAGGTTAAACTATATTATAATTATTATAGTTATTTGAAAAGTTTAAGTAACTAGTATTATTATATATGTTATTTATAGTATATTAACTAGTTATATATCCCTAGATATAAAACCTTACCTAATACTATTCCAAGAAACTATTTATATTTATCTTATAAATAAAAAGATACTTAAGAAGAAAGGATTTAGTTTTAATATCCTAGTAATCTATTTCTTACTAGGTATTTTGGTTTTTTAATTTTATCATCTTAGTTTTTTCTTATTTTAATAAAGAACTCTTATAGTAGTTCTAGTAGGTTAGTGATATCTTGCTAAGTTTTTAGTAGTATAACTAGTAAATTAAAATATATTTAAACTTTAGTAGAAAGGTCTTTCTTTCAAATACTATATTTCGAATAATAAAGAATACTATTAAAAAGTTAAAACTATCTTTATTCAATTCTTACTACTAATTAGCTAAGTAAATACTAGTAAAACTGTTTTATTTATATTCTAAGAGGTACAAAATACTACTATTTTGTTCTTTCAAAAATACTATATAGTTATTAATAATAAATTCGAGTTTAATTTACTATTATTATCTATTCTTATATTATTAGTGAGGTTCTTAGGTAGTTAAAGATTTTATCCTAGTTAGCTAAGATTTTGAGTTATATTTTAATTCTCTTTTAATTAGTTAAATAGAGATTTAAAACTAAATATTTCTATGTTTAGTCAGAGTAAGTATCCCTTTTTAGTTCGCTAGATTCTTTATTTTAAGTATATTACCTAGTTTTCTAGTTATTAGTATATTTCTTCAACTCTAGGCTTTACTTAGAGTTATTATATTTAGTTATTATTAATTAGAAATCTAGACTAGTCTTATTAGTTTAAATGTTAGTTTAGATATAACTAAATTTCCCTTATTAGTTTTTGAGATGAATTCTAGGTTTAGTTTAATATTTTAAGCTATTTCTAGTACTAATAGGATGACTAGTAAGAGAGAAGTTTCTCTATTAGGTATTCTTATTATTCTAAAATTGCTAAGTATTTTAAAAATAAGGTTTCCTTCTTCTTTAGTAATTAGTTTACTTAGTAGTCTTATAGATTTCTTTATAAGTATTTTATTTAAGTTTTATTTTAGGTTAAATCCTGTTTCATTAAATTTGATATTTTAAGTAATAATAATTCTTTAGAAAGTAAAAATCTAGACTTTATAAAAGTTACAAGTATTCAGAATATATTTTACTAGGTATATAATTTGTTCTTTTAGTTTCATTTTAAATAATCTTTTTAAAATATTTTACTTAAAGTGTTTCTTGAGTAGGTATATTTAACGACTATAAATATAAATCTATCCCTAGTAAAGTTATAAGTTTTAATAAAAGCTTAGAGTGTATTCTAGTACTAATGAATAAAAATACTATTTATACTAGGTTCTTTTTATTTTATATTGTAAATTCTAGTTATATTAAGTATTTAGAGATTTACTAAATAGTATAACTATTACTTAAAATAATTCTATTCATAGTTTAAATAGTAGTTAAAAAGTTTCTTATATTTATATCTTTGAAGTAATTCGTTTTTATCTAGTATATTTATTTATTTTAACTAGTTCCTTATTTCTAAAAAGAGATAGTTTAAGATTAGTCTTTTGTTTCATTATTTATCTTTAGTAACTAGTTTCACTATTAATTATCATTATTGTTCTTTCCTATTTCATTAAACTTTGTAAATTAAAAAGCTTCTTCATTTTTATATCTACTATTTGAATATTATTAATATTTTAAAGACTGAATTATAAGTTTTATTAAGTAATATAAATATAAAAAGTAACTTTAAAAGTTTATCTTTAATAATAAGTATTTAGGAGTTATTTATATATATTTTAAAGAGATTAGATAGATTCCAAGTAATATAATAAAATAGGTGAATTAAATATAATTCCAAAGTTTGTTTAGAGATAGCTTATTCAGAATAAATTATTATTTAATAGGAATAGTTTAATCAGTTTAGTTTGATAACTTTTACCTTTTTCGTATTAAAAGCTAAATATTTAAGAATAGTTTATTTAAAGTATTATATTTAAAAGTAGTATATTAAAAGTATTATTTAGTTACTTTTACTCTATACCTGGAATAGTATCTAAGCTCTCTACCCTATATATAGATTTAACTATACATTTTACCCGATAATAGCATTCGTGTTAATACTAGCTCATAACTAGTTAAAATAGTAATGAAATTACCTATTATCGTGGATAATTATACCCCCGGTTCCGATATTTAACGCTATAGTAGTAGAAGACCTCGTGGTAATAGTCTATACGGGATTAAAAAGTATTATATATAAATATTATTAGATTTTTATTTTAGCTAACCTATTTTAAAATATAGTTAAGAAAATAGAATACTAGGAGATTCTAAAATAATATTAGAAGTATTTAAATAGATTATAAAATAGTTTAAAATATGTTTATGTTTAAGGAAAATAAGATTATACTTTCTAAATAATAATTTTAATAATAGAGTATTTAATTAGGTTAAATTTAAGAGTATAACTTATATTTATATATTAGATTTTAGCTTTATAAATAAATAGGATTTTGAAAATAATATTAGTATAGATATTATTAATATAGGTAATATTACTTAATATTAAATCTAGTATATGTTTCTCAGTTAGATTATTAACAATTCTTTTAATAGTTTTCTTATTTTATTTAATTATAAAGAAGTTAATTAAATTATATTAAACAAACTCTATTTGTTTATTTAACTCAGAAGATTCTTTCTTAAAGAAATCTATTATTTTAGTAATTCAGACTATCTTATAATTATGTAAGATGATATTCCTTGAAAGTATATAAAACCTTTAAATAATTAAAAAAGCTTTTAACAGAATTATAATTAATATTTTTAGTAAAGTAAGATTAATACTTATATATATTAAATTAGAAAGGTAATGATTACTATTAGATGTATTATTTAAAAGAATTATCTTTACTTTTAAAACATCTAAGAAAATCTCTTTAAGTTTATTAGTATATTTTCTAGAGTTTAGATATCTTTCTTTAGTTAGTTCTTAATATAAAGTATGAAATTTGGAGTTATGCTTTTTTTTATAATACTATTGTAAGTAATAATTACTATTTAAATGCTAGGGAATTTAATATATAAATTAGTAATAAAATGTTTAATATATCTATAGCTTTCAAGAGAATATAAGTAATTTCTAAAGTTATATAAGTATTTAAGTTTAGTTTAAGATATACATAATTTTCCTATAAGAATAACTAATATAAATTATATTTTATTATAGTTTTTCATTGAATTTTTATTAGTATAAAATAGAACTAATAAGGTTTCTCTATATTTTACTAGAATTCTAATATTAAGATTTAGATCTTTTTTAATAATATTCTAGTACTAGGTTATAGTTGAGTTAGGTGAAATAAGTTAAGTGAATACTTAGAGTTATTTATTAATCATAGGGGTTTTTTAGATTTTAGGGATCTAGTATATAACTACTTAGAAGTGAATAGTATACTATTTATCATACTATACTAGATTAGAAATATTTGAATTAGTCTTTTTGAAGATTTTCTTATTTTTAACTTTAATTTATTATCATACAATTAAAGTATTCTAGATATATTAATATTCTAGACTTTTTTTAATATAGTAGTTTAACGTCTAGCTAGTTTTGACCGTTTTATAATAAGAATAATAGGTTCGAATCCTATAATAGGTAAGTGTAACTAGTACCTATATACCTTCTTATTACGTAAACTATATAGTAACTATAACTAGCTATTAGTTCTTATTACTACTAGCTATTAATAACTAGTAAATATTAAATAGCTAGCTAGTAATAAGTATTACCAGCTAGTTAGTATTAGTATTATATAACTATAATCCTATCATAAGTTACTATGAGAAATATAAGCCTATACTTTCTTTATATATATATGTATTTTCTATATTTATTAGCTAACATATTAACTAACTATATTTTACTACCTAAAGTTTTCTCTATTTAATAGTTCTTGAGAACTAGTAATATCTAGTAAATATATAAAGTAAACGCTAATAACTAGGTATAGCTTCTTTTATACAGTTCTTGAGAAATATATAAAAGTAGTTATATTAAAGGTCTCTGATCTATTTAAAGTCATATGCCTCTCGGGATCCCTATAGAGGAAGCTATACCTGGTATATTATAAACCTTATAAATACTACTAGTTCTGAGGAATTGTTTAAATAGAGGAAACCTCAGGTAATAGATATAATTAGTTAATATAATAAGTAATAAATAGGGAGAGTATAGGCTTATCTATTATAGTTACTTTTTAAGGATTATAGTTATATAATATTAATACTAGCTAGTTATTATACCTATTACTAGCTATTAACAGCTATTAGCTATTAATATTAATAGTCGCTAGCTACTAATGGTAATAATTACTAGCTATTAATAGCTATTAGTAAATACTAGTAACTAGTAGTAGTTACTATATAGTTTATATAATCGGAAAGTGTATAGCTACTAGTCATACTTACCCGCTATAGGATTTAAACCTATTACTCTTACCGTGATAGTAAAGGCTAGCTAGATATTAAACTACTACGTCAAGCGGGAGAGAAATATATAATTTTAAATAGATTAAAGACTTTTAATATAATTATAAAATGTTAATATTTTAGAATTCTTAGAAAAACTTTGGAAGAGATATTATTAATATTAAGAAGTTCTATTTAAATAAATATTAGAAAGTTATTACTAATAGTAGTATTAACGTATATCTAAATTATATCATAAAATTTCTTTACTTTCTTATAACTAGACTTTTAAATTATTTAAAATCTAGAATCTATTATATAATAGTTAAGAGTCTTTATAGTCTTAAGAATATAGAATTCAGGATTTATAATTTTCTATTAAGTATTATTCTCTTATTTGAATTATTTATTAAAGTTAAGTAGATTAATTAATTGTACAATATTGAGGTTAGGTTAGATATTTAGATAAATATCTTTCTAGATATCCTAGCTAGTTATTTAGAATTATAATATAATATATTAATCGTTTAATTTAGAACTATTAAATAACTTTATTATTATATACAATTACTAATAATGAAGTATACTATTTTTGAATAATTTATAAAAGAACTAATAAAATAGATTAAAAACAGTTTCTTTTATATTAATTGATTATAAGTAGCTTAGAGATATTTAGAAATTCCTAGGTTTATAATTATAATAAGAAAATGATAAAGTATATAGTTTAAAAGTAAGTTATAAAAAGATATATTTTATTTAAACTAGAATAAAATACTTGAATATATATAAATAGAATAGTTAGGCTTTATATAAACTAGTAGAATCATATCATAGCCTTAGTATTATTTCTATTCTTATAAAGATAAAATTAGATAATTATTTATTTTAAATTTAGACTTTTTAAGAAAGTTTAAAGCTTTAAATAATAACTATTATATAACTAGCTTTCTAGCTAATATTACTATAATAATACATAGTAAATCTATTATAAAGAGAAGTCTTAGTAATATTTTCTCTAAAAGTCTATTATTCTTAATCTAGATATATTAGTCTATATCTTCTAAATTGTAAAGTACTCTATAATACTTTGAGATATTCCTATTAGGAATTATATTAAATATAATATAAAATCTATATTAATTAAGAACTATTAGAATACTAGAACTCTTATTATAATTACTAGGAATATAGATATCAAATTATATTTCCCTAATATAACATTTCATATTATTCTGGTTATAAGCTTTATCGTTTTATACAAATTATAGATATTAGACTACTAATAAACCCCTAAAGTAAATTATATATCTTGATTATAGAGAAATGAGTATTTTAAAACTATAATTACTAATATTAAATATAAAGAGTAAATACTTAACTATTATATATATAATAAAATATTAATTATTTTAATTGTATAACATATATAATATTAGTCTTCTTCTAGATATTACTACTACTAGTAATACATTATATATACTATTTAAAGACTCTAGAAAAATAACAAAGAGCTTTAATATTAGTAATTAGAGTATCTTAGTAGAAAGTCTCTTTATTATCTTATATTAGTTATAAAAGATATTTATATTACTTATAGTTATTTTAATCCTATACTTACTAAGTTACTTAGAGAATATATAAGATCTATAATATTAAGAGAACTAACTAGAAGATTTACTATATAAAGAATAGTATTTTATATATTATTCCTAGAGAATGTTATGTTTTTAACTTCTACTCTTATAATTACAATTATAATAATTATACCTTAACTTTAAGACTTATAAATAGAACTATTAATTACCATTAAGACTTCTATCTTATTAATTAAACTAAAACTATTTTAATAGTAATATCTAAAAACCTTATCATATTCTTTCAATATTAATCTAATATCAATATTAAAAGCTTTAAAAAGAATAGTATAGCTTTAATATATAAGGAATTGAAATCTAATCTTATTTCTTATAATCTTTTATTTTATAGAGAGAATTTTAAATTTCTAGCTAAAACTTATACTTTAGTTTACCCTATACTAATAAGTATAGATATAATTACTTTACGTTTTTAAATATTACAAGCTATACCTAGCTAATTAACTCTAGCTCTACTTAAGT
>RYZW01000321.1:32100-44198 GCA_004367215.1 Colletotrichum trifolii | reverse complement strand
TCTTATAGCTAGTTTCTAATACTCATATCTTAATTAGTTAAAGAGATATCTGTTTATCTAGATACCTAGTATTTCGACGGAAGTGTTTTAGTAAATTAATAGACTTTCTTAATAGCTTTTTTTATATATACTATTATTACTTCTCAACTCTAACTCTAGTTAAACTTTCTTTTTAACTAAAACCCTATTATCCTATTTATTTATAAACTAACTTTCTTTCTCTAATATTTTTCCGATTTTTCGCTGAATTTTTATTGATGTTTTTATGTTGAAGAAACTTAGTAGTATTGTTATAGTAGCTAGCTAAACTTTGGGATGCATAGACTTTTTCTATTAGCAAAGCGGCGCATTACCAAAATGCCTCCGTCAAAATACCAGGAATCGTTTATCTGTACTCAGTACGGATATCCGTATCCGTACATGCTTGAGCTGTTGGAGTGTACCTAGGTAGCCCTGTCCGCTTGCCAAGCCGCATTACGCACTACTCGCTATTATCCCAACCTGAGGGCGGCGTGTCAATCTCCCGCGAGCCTTGGCCTATCCATCTCATTATACTCCGTACCTATTCATCCCTATCCGTACATTGCACGTATCCCTCTACCCATCTTCAAACACCAACCGCACGACACCGCCGCTTTTGAACCGGATCCTTCGATTTCATCGCTACGCAGCGACCCGTCTTCTGCTCTGCAAAGGTAGGGTAAGCTTGCACTGCACGGCTCACCTCGAAGTGTCGTTCACCGTATGTGCCCTTCCTGCGTAGCACCTCCGCCGGGCGGTATCACCCTTCCCGATCGGCTGATGATTCTTTGACCGACACATTGTTATTAACCGTAATCCATCGACTTAGATATTGACATCTATCCGGTCGATTTTTGCTGGTCTCTCGCGACTCTTTGCTCCACCCCACCGTCTGAGCCTGCCGGTAACTCAAGGTGTCAGGCTGTCTTCAAATTTGCTGCCATTATCGCGCTCGACTCGTACCTTCGGCTTCATCCCCGTCAACGATATTTGACCCGAAAACTTCTCCGTCTACTGCTTAAGCAAAGCTGCACATACGTGATAAACGCCATACAGTCCCCTGACACTCGCAGAGCGCAAGAGAGCGTTCGGCCGTCCATCGTCTCCGTCCACACTACTCATCCGGCAACGATCCGTCTCTCAGTGGCTTGCGACCGTTCCGTGACGGCAATATTACCGCCGCGACAATGTCCAAGGTTATTCGCAGTGTCAAGAACGTAACCAAAGGCTACTCGAGTGTGCAAGTCAAGGTTCGGGAAGGTTCGTCGCCTGGGTCATCTGCTGCAGATCCATGCTAACACACGCCTCTGCAGCCACTAGTAATGATCCATGGGGTCCGACGGGAACCCAAATGAGCGAAATCGCTCAGCTCACTTATAACACGTTCGTCGGCAAGTCTTTACAACCCATGATGTGTTGCTGAACAATGTTTGCAGGTCTACTGAATTCTACGAGATCATGGATATGCTGGATAAACGCTTGAACGACAAGGGGAAAAACTGGCGGCACGTCCTAAAGGCCTTGAAAGTTCTCGACTACTGTTTACATGAGGGATCCGAGCTGGTCGTCACATGGGCGAGGCAGAGTATTTACATCATCAAGACACTTCGGGAATTCCAATACATCGATGAGGAAGGCAGAGATGTAGGACAAAACGGTAGCTGCTTCCAAAACTCTCGTCTTGCGCGCCAATGCTAATTTTGGAGGACAGTTCGCGTTGCTGCCAAGGAACTCACTGCTCTGATCCTGGATGAGGAGAGACTAAGAGCGGAGCGCAGCGACCGCAAGTCCTGGAAATCCCGCGTCACTGGCCTCGAGGAGTACGCCCCTCAGCATGTCACTCCGCCACAGTCAAGGCCGCGGAGACGCCAAAGCAATGAAGATGACACCGAGTACAGGCTTGCAATTGAGGCGAGCAAGCATCAAGAGGAGGAGGATCGCCGGAAACGAGCCAGTCGTGTCGCCAATGACGTCGAAGACGATGACCTGGCCAAGGCCATCAAGCTTAGCAAGGAGGAAGACGAACGCCGCCGACGCGAAATGGAGGATACCAACGCCTCCCTTATTTTCGACGACGCACCCATGCCAGCAGCGCAACCACAGTACACGGGTTTCAACCAAGGCTATCAGCAGGGAAGCGCTGTCGACTTCTTCGCCAACCCGATCGACCAGAAACAGTTGCAGGCCCAGAACCCCGGCTTCATGCAAAACGCCTACGCAGGCTACCAGCAGCCGCAAGTGACTGGTTTCCCGAACGGCTACGGTGGTGGTTTTGGGGTACAGCAAAACATGTCTTTAGATATTCACGGGCAGCAACAGGGCTTGCAGAGCTTTCAACCACAGCCGACAGGCTTCAACCCATATGCGCAGTCCTCGATGCCAAATTCGGTGGCACAAGACTATGTTGCCCAGCCAGGTAGCAACAATCCATGGTCAACGGGCACAATGAAGCAGGCACAGCCAATGAAGCCCATGCAGACGGGGTCCAACAACCCATTTGCATCTTCATTCGGGCGACCCCAGCCCCAGAGCCAGCCTTCCGCGCCGGCCCTGGGGAGTTTGCCTGAGCAGAAGACATTGTCTACATTTAATCAATCCAATCAAACATCAACTGCTTTTGGCAATCCGACGTCGGGCACATTCGGAGCTCCCCAGAAGGAGTTGTCGGAGCACGAGGTCAAGCTCAACGCTTTGCTCTCTGGTGGAGACGGTATGGATACTTTCGGTAACACAGGACAGACCCGTATCCCAGCGCAGCACACTGCACCGGGGACTTTTGTGAACAGTGCGGGTTCGGGAGTAACTCGACTCACGGCGGAGGCAACGGGAAGCAACCCTTTCATTCGGTCGCAACTCACAGGAATGCCAAACGTCTCACACGGTGGCACGCAAGTGCCGGCTGCTACAGGTCCCGCGGGTATCAACGGCAGCAACAACCCTTTTGCGGCAACCCGGCCGCAGCAGCAAAACGGCCAGGCGCAGGATCTGATACAGTTTTAGCTCGTCATCGCCGTCTCAGCTTGCGTCATCAGGTTCAAATTTAGTGACAATTGGAGTCGGCTCGTCGGACCCATGTGGTTGTGCGTGGACCTACTTTGTATATCAAGCTATTCTACATAAAACCTTCCAAGCTTTGATTCCCTTTTTACCAGTCAAGCTGTCAGCTCGAGTTGCAGGTAACAACAGCGACAACAAGGCCTCTGGCACATAAGTCCTCAGCAATGATGCTACTTGATCGCTGTTATGCCTCAGGATGCTCACAGCTTAGATGTGTGATGGTGGCAACTATCAGCTGTACGATCACTTACGTGAGGCTGTCACCGCGAGGGTATGGGTGCTACTACTGGTCGATCTGCCTTCATGTAATGTGAAGAAACCCATGGGAAAGAAAATGTAAAGTAATCTAAGATCATACTCTTGAGTATATGCGCTGCAATTATGATTAGCGAACCAATCTTTTCCTATAATATAAATCAAGACACGCTCGTTGAAATCTTTACGGTGACACAGAGCAAGAGCTTGTTCAATCTAGTAGACCAGGCAAAATCTTATACGTGATTCAGATGACATGTGCACCAAACCGCCGCCTGTGACTGAGCCCCCTGTGTCAGAGCGACTAAGACTGTCTGCGGCGTCCAGGAAAGCATTTCCTGCGAACAATCGCAGAGCGTGTGCTCCTTGATACTGCATAGCACAAACTAATGTCTTGAAATCTGTTTGATGTTTCTGAAAACTTATCTTAATGAAGGTATTCACGGGTTTCTACACCTCAACCTCGTTGTGGACACTTTCTACAGAGCTACCATCTCGACTCATCGCCGTGGTTGTGCTCCCAGCCTCCCCAAGCTGAAAACGGGCAACATCAATCGTCTCCCTGTTGTCCAGTGTTACGCCGTCAACCTCTCCATCGGTCACGGCCACCGCAGCTCCTGCAGCAAGTCTTGCCCTCTCCTTAATCCACGCCGGAGGAAGGCCAGGGCCGCTATCGGCATTGCCGTAATCACTCTTCTTGGTTCCTTTGGGCCACCTCCCCGGCCCACGCCCCGTCCCACCGCTTTTGCGACGTGAGGAGGAAGAGCTCTTGGGTCTGCTAGCGGCCTGCCGTCTCGCACTGCCGTCGATACCTGTCCGGCGGGGCCGCGATCCAGTGCTTGCGCTTCGAGCCAATGCTGGTCGCGAACCTAAATTTCGTGACCTGTCCGCACGGCGACCCCAAGGGGGCGGGAACACCTCAAATCTCGAGGGCGGCAGATCTCTGTACAGCATCGTCCAATCAACAGCTATCAGGTGGCTTGGGACTAAATGCTCCTCGCTGGTCTGAGATGTCGCATCCTCTCCGACTTCGTCTGTCTCCTCGCCTTCATCAAGCTCCTCATTTTGGTGTAGCGCTTTCTGCATGTCGTCTCCACAAGAATGCTCTTGGTCGAGAATATCTGCCAACTCCTCAGGCACTGGCTGGACTCGGGCTCCGACCCCATCTCCATCGGCTCGATTTTCTTCGGTCAGCGCGGGCCCATCCTCGGCGACGCCTGAACCGACCGCGAGATCGGTAAGCGAACGGCTATTAGAAACTCCCTCGCACCGGAGAGAAACAGGCAGCGGCTCGACGGTGGTTCTTTGGGTGTCCTCTTCTTCCCGGGGTGCGATAGCGCTGATAGCAGGACCAAGTTCAAAGTTGGTCGCGTTACCTCGGCCCATTACGTAGGGTGTCCAGGTCAACGCGTCGGGGTTCAGCGTGACATAGTCCTTTCGTTCCCACTTTAAGACGTATTCAGCGCAGTAAGCCAGGTCGACACGAAAAGCGTATAGCTCCGTAAGCGGGTCACGGACGAGACATCGAAGGCCTTCGAGGGCGGAGATAACGTCGTCTGGAGTTAAGCCCGTGTCATCAGATATCTGCCGGATACTGAGACCAGTACACCCGACTAGATCCTCCGAGAGGTGGTCGAGGAGGTATCGGCAAAGGACCAACCTCCAGTAGTTGCGGTATGATACTAGACCCATGTCAGACAGCGGCTTCTCCGGCGACCCGGTCTTTCGCTCGACGCGGGTCAGTAAATACGAAAAGTCTATCAGCAAATTGCCGTAACCTTTTCGCTGGTGGATGGGCAGTGTTAAAATGCAGGAAACATTGTTCTGACTGCTTGCTCTCTTCTCTTTGGAAAAGTAGCCAACGAAGTGATAGCCAAGAGCGTCGTACTCGCATAATACGTAGAAGAGAAACGGCTCTACGTCATAGTACAGCGTCTTCGACCCCAAGAAGAGTTTAGCCAGCAAGCAAAGATTTTGGCAGTAGACGGGGTTTTTGCGGCCGTCAACTTCGTATACGGAGACAGAACCGTGTCTGTAAATCTCATCACCCGGGGGGTGTTTGGCAGGACACTTAAGTTTGTGACGCCACGCGACGTAATCCGAGTTCATGTACTTGAGGCAAAATTCGCAAATATAAAGCGTCCGATTCCTGCTGTATTCTTCGGGGTATGGTGCCGCATACCATGTGTCGATTTCCCACCCACCAAAGTCGATACACTCGATCTGGCTCGCAGGGGGACCAGGCGTCTTCTTGGATCTTCTTGCAAATGTTCCAACAGTGACTTGAGTGCTGTGAAGACGCGCCCGCCATACCTCTTCTGCTCTTTGCTTGGCCTCGTCAAATCTCCGACGATCGTCATTCGTGGGAAGAGTTCGCGAAGTGTCTGCTTCGGACTCGCTCAATATACCACCGTAGGGTTTGGACCTTATATCCTCGGTCTCGCGATCAAAAAAAGCATAGAAAGGATGCGAATAGTCAGACGAGACGAATGAAGATGCACTGTCTGCCAAAATGTCGGGACGTGACAACGCAGGATTGTCACCTCTTTCCTTTCTTTTCCGACTTGAAACCGCCTTCTTGGCAAGAACACGACGAAGCGAGGTTGGCTCAACACGAATCTTGACGACAGCTGACCGGTGACGGCGAATAATCGTTACTGCTTGGGTTTTCCTGGTAGGATTTAAGCGTAGTTTACGCCGTGTTTCCTTATCTCTTGTGACACTCGCGACGTCGAGGCGAGACCCAGCCCCATGACTAGATTCGCGGTCTCTGGAGGACGCGTTTCTTGTTCGTTTGCGAAGAGACATCACCATGTCATCGTCTTCGACCGATGAAGTCTTGCGCTTCCGCAGGTTGCGGGACCCAACCATAGGGTCACTATCCAGAACAAGCTGGGTGAACACCGAGTGGGAGTCAGGCCTGTTCGCACTTTTGTGGAGAGGAAGAGGATCGCGGGCAATTCGAGGCGCCGTAGATGTTCTAGGAGATGGCGACAGCTCAATATCCATGTCAGTATTCGCCCTTCCACCGATTTCCGCCGACCGAGACGCGTCGCCTTGAGGCGCTTCATTGGGTTCTCCTGCCCGCAAAGCGCAATCGGCACATTGCCAATGGGAAGAAGCTGTAAATGGCATTAGTTTTCTATTCAGGATAACGCTTCATCGCATGACCAGGACTCACAGGTGGTGTTTGTCAAGGCGCCAGCTTCCCGAGCGCAGGACTGGTGCGCTAGGCGGGAGTTAGCACCAAAACATGCATGCTTGCGTACAGGTTAAAGTACTTGCCGTGTGTGCCGCAGTTCAAGCATATTAAGTATTCCTCATAGTCCTCACCAGGATCATGCTCTTCATCTTGCTTGCAAAAAGTGCAAGGGTTTGATTCCCCGTCCTCCGATCCTTCATCGTTATCATCTCCCTCGGCAACGTTATCCCAGGCGGCCGCCCCGTCGGACTCGTTGTCGAAGTCGCTCTGGGAGTCCGAGTGGTCACTGTCGAGATCGTCCCCATCATCGTCGGTGTCGCCTGGTCGTATTTTGACGGCGCCGACCCCTTCAACATCGTCTTCATCTTCGTCGAGCTGTTCCAGAGAACTACTACTTCGACTGCGACTCTCAAAAGCCACTTCGCGATTGTTCTGCCCCATCTGGACATCCACATCGTCTTCCAGAGTGTGACCTGTCCCCTGATCCAAGAGACCTTGGTCAGAGAGTTCGCTGAGTCCGTCCATGCCGTCACCCATTTCGATCCCCTCTTGGCCAGTCATTGCACGTCTCATTGCGCGATCGTCACCTGCCATGTGGAAGAGTGCGTCGCTGCGTGAGCTGGTCATCCAGGAGATGTCGTTGGGCGAGCGAGAGCCTTGCGCTGGAGCGTATGTTGTGTTTTCGTGATCGGCGTCCTCTTCTGACAGAACAGCGCTTTGTTGGAGCTGCTCCTCGGTGAGTTGGGCGCTAGCCATGTCGCCAATGGCAGTGATTTTGTTTGATTAGATTGCAAAGGAACACGGTCGCAGCTAGACGAAGGTAAGACGTCCACACAATGCGAGAACGCGGTGGTTGCAGCTCATGGCTGAAGGGAACGTGACGTTGACGAGTTAGACTGAGACAGGGGGGCCGGGGACGTGGCTTCAAAGTTGGTTAATGCTTGGGGAGCTGTGTGCAACTGTTGCGAATAATTAAGGGGCAAAATCTGTTGCACGTAATTAGGGGGCAAAATCTGGTGTGTATTGTGTGTAACTAAATGTGGCTAAGCGTGCCGCGTGAGGCTCTATTTCGAGTAGTTTAAGTAGGGTGAGGCCTAGTAGAGATAGTATTATAACTAAGGTTTCTTCTAGCGAAAATTCTACTACTTAAGTATATTATTCCTAATATACCCCTCTAGCCTTAAGGGTTTTATTTATAGGCTAGCTTTTTAAATAATACTATTTAACATTCTATTTATATCTTATAAGAAACTCCTTTAATACTTTATTACTTTTATTAAACTTCTATTTCTATAATAAGAAGAATAGTATTATTTCTAGGTTATTTAAATACTTTCTATTTACTAAAAAGTATTTTAAATATAAAGATTCTAGTACTTTTAATATTTTAAAGTTCTTCTTCTTATTATAATTTTAAATAGTTTAATTAATCTATTATATTAATCTAAATAATCAAAATACTAAACTAGTAACTTTAGAGAAGTTTTATAAAACTATTAACTATAAAGTCTCTTAAAAATATATATTTAATTTTAAAATATTTTTACTAAGTTTCTTAGTATAACTAGTAACTCTAGATATCTATATATTTTAACTTNTATTCCTAAGTAGACTTTTTATACTTTTCGCAAGAACTTCTCTTTTACTCTTTAGTTCTAAATAAATAGTATTTATATTCCCTATAGTTAAATTATAGCCTAAGCCTAGCCTTTCGTATAATACTAAACCTTTCTAGAAACCTATTTAAGTTTACCCTAATTACTAAAAAGTCCTTATTATTTAGTATTACTTAATAAATAGTAATATAAATTAACTAGTCTAGTTATAAGAAAATAATATATAGTTATAGGAAAACTTAAATTTTTAGTATTGTTCTTTCTATTTTACTATTGGACTAGGGATAGAATAATGTTAATAATAATTATTATATTCCTCTTGACTAATATAATATTATCTAGAAAATACGAATTTAGTCTAAATTATAATTAGTAATAATCAATATAATGAAACTATAGAACTACTACTAGGTATCCTAGACCTTCTCTATATATACTTTAATAATTATAAATATTATAGCTTCTAACTAGATATATTCCAATAACTAGTCTATATTTACTATACAAAACCTTAAATTCCCTTTTATAATAAATAGTAGTTTTATTATAAGATTAGTAAAATTTATAACTAGAATTTATTAAGAATTACTAAAAACTATAGTAAACCCTAGTAATACTATTAACTTTTCTGTATATACTAGTAGATATTATATATTTATATAAAGTATTTAATCTCTTTTAATATACTATCTTAATACTAATCCTATAAGAATACTTTAAATATTAAATGAGGGAAAGGCCTTTACCCTATATATAGATTGAACTATAAACTTTACCTAATAATAGTATTTATACTAATACTAGCTTATAAGTAGTTAAGATAGTAATGAAATTACCTATTATTATAGATAATTATACCCCTAGTTCTAATATTTAATTTTATAGTAGTAGAAGACCTCGTAGTAATAGTCTATATAGGGAGATCTTTATTAAAATTAAAGTTTAATATATTCAGCTAAAAGTAACTACTAAGGTTATAGGGTTAAGAACCTTTATAAATTTCTTAAAGATAGAATAAAATAGAATACTTATAAGAGCTAGGTATTCTATGATCTATACCTCTTCTATATCTATATTTGTATAATAGAACTAAAATCTCCTCGAAATCTATATAACTATTTATAGAAAAAGAAGCATAGAATAAGTATAGAGATATCTAGCTATAACTATTATTACTAAAACTATTTTTTTATTAAAATAGGTTTTAAGAAAATTATCCTGAATACTACAATTAATAAATAACTTATAGATATTTAAAACAATTATCTAACTAACTTATAACTTACTATATTAAATTAATAATATTAAAGACTAAGTATTAATTAGGTAATACTTTAATATTAATATACTATTATAATATTAATNTTTTAATACTAAACTATTAAATCCCTCTAAAATAAATATAATTACTTTAGCTAAGACTAGTCCTAGTAATATTACTAGTTATTTACTAATAAGGTTTATATATAAATATAAATCTATATTTACTACTATTTCTTTTTCTTTAGTACCCTAGAGAATAATTACTAAACTTTTAACTATTTTCCCTATAAAAACTAATTTCTTAGCTAATATAGGAATTATTAGTTCTATTTCTATATTTACTTATTTCCCTAGATTTCTTTACTATATAAACTAGTATTAATAACCTAGACTAAAATATAAAGATTTATAGTAACCTATTTTTAGCTAGTTATTAATATTAAGTTTATATTTATTTTAGATTTATAGTTTATAGTTCTATACTTTATTTTACTATCTAAGAAATATACTTTTATAATTTATAGTATAGCTAATATATATATATTCCTCTAGTTTAGAATAGGTATAGTATTACTTAACTTATTAGTATCTTATTACTATCTACTAAGTATAAGTAAAATTAATAAACCTATTTAGCTTATTACTTTTAAAGGTAGTAGTAACTAGAATAGCTATAAACTTATATAAGTTTACTTATACTTTTTATTTTATATTAATTTACTAGTATAATATTATTAGAGTTCCTATAATCTTTTAGTTTCTATTATAGTATCTCTAGCTTTTAAAATAAAAATATTAAGTCTCTCTATTTCTTTTTTTAAACTAAGGTATAAGTAGTAGAAGTAGATAAAAGTTTTTTTTTTATTCTAGTTAAATCTAGGAATACCTAAGTTCTAGTATAATACTAATTACTTAGTATAATACTATAAAGATAACTAGTATTCTTTTTAGTATACTTCTTTAAGTTTCTATTTATATAACTTCTCTTATATCTCTAGGCTAATATATTATTAGTGAATAAATATAATAAAGTTAGCTTAAGTAGGTTTATCTTCTAAACTAGCCTTATAGTTTCTCTATTCTATTTAGAGTTAAAGTACTAGCTTTATAAATACTTATTAGATCCATTAGTTTACTATACTACTTAATTAGATCTAGTAACTATCTTTAATAGTAATAATCTAGTTATTAACTTATTTAACTATAAACTCTTTTCTTATTATTCTATAGTTATATAAAAGTAACTTCTCCTAATTTTTAAGTAGTCTAGGTACTACTAATTACTTAACTAGTTATTAAATAAGAACTATAATCTATTCTTTATAAATTTCCTATTACTTTTATATCTATTCTTCATATATTATTATTTAAAACTATATAGTTTTAAATTCCCGTTTAACGTAGTAGTTTAATATCTAGCTAGCTCTTACTATTACGGTAAGAATAGTAGGTTCGAATCCTGTGGCGGGCAAGCGTGACTAGTAGGTATATATATACTTTCCGATTACGTAAACTATATATAGTAACCGCTACTAGCTATTAGCGCCTACCGATAACTATTAATATTAATAGCTAGTAACTATTAATAGTAATAGCTAGTAGTAGGTATTATTAGCTAGCTAGTATTAGTATTACGTAACTGCGATCCTTAAAGAGTAACTGCGATAGATAAGCCTATACTTTCCCTATTTATTACCTATTATATTAACTAACTATATCTTACTACCTAAAGCTTTCTCTATGTAATAGTTCCTCAGAACTAGTAGTATCTAGTAGGTAAATAAGGTAAGAGTCGATAACTAGGTATAACTACTTTTAAAGGGTCCCTAGAGAGGCATATGACTTTAAATAGATTAGAGACCTTTAATACAACTATAATAGTTTTAAATATTTTACTTATAATACTTATTAGTTCTAACATAGGTAGGAATAGTAGCTATAATAGTACTTAGGATTACTCGTTAAATCTAAGTATTAATTATTACAAACCTAGTAATTACTTAACCTTTAGGGGTATAATAGAAGTTACTCTATTTCTTTTTCTTATATTAAGAAATAAGTATTCCTTCTTATAAGATATATCCTATATAATTATAAGAGTATAGCTAAAAGCCTCGACTAGGAAAGGTTCGGATATATAAATAGAGTCTATATTACTATATAGACTATTACTTAAAGGATCTAAGTTATAATCCTTCTACTAAAAGCTTGTCTAATACTTAGCTAGCTAGTTGCTAGGTGTACTACGTAGTCTATTCGTCATATCCTTATAATAATATCTTCTAATAATTACCCCTTCTTAATATCCTTGATATAGTATTAGTAAAGGTTCGCGTTAATATTAAGCTTTAAATTATCTTAGGTAATATATAAGAAGTATTTCTTTTAAGAGTTATCTTCTCCTAAAGTAACTATCCTATTATTACTATTATTTTACTTATTTAATCCCTAGTAATAGTATAGTATAATAGTAGTAGTTTTACTATATATTTCTACTAAGTTAAATACTAATTATTAAAGTTTATTAAGGTTTATATTAAGTCTATACTTATAAAGTAGCTATTCTCTATAATATTAATTACTACTTAATATTTTTACTTATACTAGTTACTTAAAGAATTAAGTAAAAATAATAGAATTATAAAATATAGTTAAAGGTTTTAACTAGGAAAGGTTTAGATATA
>RYZW01000321.1:0-29693 GCA_004367215.1 Colletotrichum trifolii | reverse complement strand
TATATATTAATAATATCCTGATTTATACTACTAGGTTAAAGAAAGACTACGAGGTTTAGGTATAGAAAGTCTTCTACTATTTTACTAATACTAGGTTATTTCTAGATTTAAAGAAGTATGAGTTTTTAGTAATAATAGTAAAATATGTAAAATTTATCTTTATAGTAAAGAAAGGTATTTCTTATAACCCCCTTAAATTAGCTATAATTAGGAATTAGCTTTTTCCTAAATCTATAAAAAAAACTTAAAGTTTCCTAGGGTTTTATAATTATTATAAAGACTTTATCCTTAAGTATAATAAGATTACTAAACTATTAACCTAATTAACCTAGAAAGATTTCTTTTTCTAGTAAAAAGTAGAATAAGAAGTTATTTTTACTAAGTTTAAATACTTCTTTATAGAAAAACTAGTATTCTATATATTTNCATGAAAAGTATAAAAAGTCTACTTAAAGGTAGTACTAGGGGCTTACTAGTAGCCTACTAGTACCTGACTTCTTAGGTATAGTTGTCGGGACTCGGGCAGAGCCGGAGTCAACCAGCTAGGCATAACCCGTAACATATAATAAAAATACTTTAAATAGTAGATAATAGGAATTTTATAAAGGTTTACTATAAATACTTTACTAAAACATTTATTAAAAAATCCCTAGAATTATATTAAACCTAAAGTAAATAAATAACTTACTATTAAATATATACTAATAATTTAGAGGTTTAATTAACTATAAAAAATCTAGATATTTAATTAGAATTTAGGAAACTTTATATATAAGAAAAAGTTAGAAATTTTAAATTTAGCTTTAAAGATTTCTAGTCAGTATACTAAAAAAGTTAGATATTTTAGTATAGTCTAAAGATTTCTAGTTAATATATTCAAATTTTACTAATAAGTAGGAAACTTTATAGGTTGATATACTTATAAGAAGTATTATTACTAAATATAGTAATAAAAGCTTTATAAATTAATATATATATAAGATAACGACATATATATATTAATATAGATATAAGAAGACTTTTATATATTAATATATATATAGAATAAGTTTTTCTATTCTTGTAATTATTAATAATTAGTAAATAGCTAGTGAAGCTATTCTTAAAAATAAAAGAATAATTATATAATATTTATAGGTTTTAGGATTTAAGATTTATAGAGGGGGGGTAGTAATAAAGATATACTTTATAGTTTATATAGAAAGCTAGAATAGCTAGGATTAGATTACTATATAGATATAGATTATATAATATAATAGTTTAAAACTACTATAGGATAAAAAGTTTCTTATAGCTACTACTAATTAGCCTACTAAGTTAAAGTTTTATAATTTAAGGAGATTTATTTTTTACTATTACTCTTTCTCTTACTAGACTTTTAGCTATATACCTTTATAGTAATTTCTAAGTAAAGAGGATTAAATTAGAGGAATTACTAGTTTTAATAAGAGATTTAAATTTAAGAAATTTTAGATTTAAGTAATAAAGAAAGATAGAATATTCTAATGAATTAAAGTAGTTATTTAGTAGAGGAATAGAATTTCTCCCTTAATTTATATCTAAAAGTTTAGATTTCTAAATATTAAGTAGATAGTTTTAAAGTTTAATATTTTTAGGAAGAATATAAGTATTTAGAAGTTATAATAAAATTATGTTTTTAATAAACTAAAAATAAAGTTAGTTTAGGAGTTATATAACTTTACTATTACTAGTTATCTAGGGAAGAATAATATATTTAAGATTAGTAATAGGAAGTTTTTCTAGTTAGGCTAGTTATAAATAATAAGGAGATTTATATAGAATTGCGATATTTGAAGTAGTATATATATCTAGAAATAAGTAAAAAAACGTTTTATAAAGCTTTTCTTAGTACTTAACTAGTTATACTTCAATTAATAAATAGATTTTATTACTAATTTCTTATTAATTAGATAAAAAGGTAGTTATAGTTAGTATTATTAGGTTATTATTAATAGGTTCAGTAAATTAGTAATAATTAAAGATATAGATATTATAGAAGCTAAAATATATATTTAGTAGTTTTTAGGTTATTACTATAAGTTTTATAGGATATTATTATTTATTATTAGTAATTATAATTTAAACTAAGTAAATAGGTTTTAGAGGGAGTTTTACTATTTAATAGGAGTAATATAATTATTTAGTACTAACTATTACTTTTAAACTAATAAGGGGATAAAATGTTATAATTAGGAGATTGAAGTAATACTATAAATATATATATACTATTAGTTTTAGGATAATTAGGGGGGTTTATTATTTACTATATAGCTTATATTATAGAATAGGTATAATTCTAGTATTAGGGCTATACTAGTCTTTGTAGAATATAGTTATTATATTAACTTTATATTTATTATTAAAAGTATTAAAGGGTAATATCTGAAGAAGAATTTACTATTTGGTTATAGTTAATAAGATAAAAAAGTTTATAGGATTTATTTAAGCTTAAATTATAGTAGTCTAATAGTAGAATAAGGTTTTACTTAATAGGTATTAGTATTTTATAGATAAGTATTAAGTGAATAATAAAGTATAGTTGAATATTTTGAATTTTGAATTATTATAATTAAATAAGAAATTAGACTAGTTATATTATAGATATAAAATTGTAAAATTTATTATATTGTATACTATTCAACTATACGTTATAGGTTAGCTAGATAATTTTCATTTAAATATCTATAAACTATATATCAATTATAGTACTTCGGATAATTTTATTAAAACCTATTTTAATAAAGTAATAGTCTTAGTTATAATAGTTATAGCTTAATATCTCGGGAGGGGCTGATAGTTTGCTCTCTACTACGACTATTAGTAGATATATTACCCTCTAAAGTATAACTTTAGCTTTCCTACCCCCCCTACTAACTACTATAACTAATCCCTAGTTAATCCGGGGCTAAACCCCTCGCGGCTATAGTAGCTAGTATACCCGCCCCATATTAACCTTTTTAATAATAAATAACTAATAACTCCTTCCGCAATAACCTTATACCCTTATACCTTTATACCTTTACACTTTCATAACTATATATAATTTAAATATCTTAAGATATTCAATTACTACTAATTATAAATACTCTATTTAAATATTCATTAAAACCTTAATATCCGTAACCTTAACATCTCTACTAAGCTTTACTTACCCCTAAAACGAGACTTTATACTACTAATACGAAAGTTCTCTACTACTAATATAAACTAACTTATAATCTCTATATAAATATAATAAGACTTAAATTATTCTTATTAGTAAATAATCTTAATATATTAATTAATTATAACTAATAGCTAATTTATAAATAATACTTATATAAATATAGATACTCCTAGTATAACTAGATAGCTTTTAAAATTTCTATAATTATATTATTATAATATTCTAAAATATCTAATAACTAGTATTATAATAGTATATTAATATTAGGGTATTACTTAATTAATACTTAGTCCCCGATATTATTAGCTTAGTATAATAAATTATAAATTAACTAGATAATCTTCTTTTAAATATTTATCAACTACTTATTAATTATAATATTTAAGATAATTTTATTAAAATTTATTTTAATAAAGTAATAACTTTAATTATAATAGTTATAGCTAGATATCTCTATACCTATTCTATACTTCTTTTTTTATAAATAGCTATATAGATTTCAAGAAGATTTCAGTTCTATTATAAAAAATATAGAAAAGTAATAAATTATAGAATACCTAACTCTTATATCTTAAAATAGATATTCTATTTTATTCTATCTTTAAGAAATTCATAAAAGTTCTCAACCCTATAACCTTAGTAGTTATTTTTAGTTATATATATCAAGCTTTAATCTCGATAAAACTTTCCCTAATTATTACTATAAAGTCTTCTATTACTATAAAGTTAAATATTAGAACTAAAAGTATAATTATTTATAATAATAAGTAATTTCATTACTGTTTTAACTAGTTACGAGCTAGCATTAGTATGAATACTATTATCAGGTAAGATTTATAGTTAAATCTATATATAGGGTAAAGAGCTTAGATACTATTCTAAGTATAGAGTAAAAGTAACCAAATAGCTTAATATCTCTATACTTATTTTATAGTTCTTTTTTATAAGTAGCTATATAGATTTTAGGGAGATTTCAGTTCTATTATAAAAATAGAATATATTACTATTCTAGCTACTAGACTTTACTAAGAATAGTTTAGATATAGAAGAGTAATAAATTATAGAATATTTAGTTTTTAGTATTCCATTTTATTTTATTTTCAAGAGGTTTATAAAGGTCTTTAATCCTATAACTTTAGTAGTTATTTTTAGCTATATATACTAAACCCTAACCTAGATAAAACTCTCTTTAATTATTAGTATAAAGTCTTTTACTATTATAGGGTTAAATATTAGAATTAGGGGTATAATTATCCACAATAATAGGTAATTTACTTATTATTTTCACTAGTTATAAGCTAGTATTAGTATAAATACTCTTATTAAGTAAAGTTTATAGTTAAATCTATATATAGGGTAAAAAGCTTAGATACTATTATAGGCATCGAGTAAAAGTAACCAAATATACTATTAAATTAAATATACTTAGGATAGTTTATCCTAAGTTTTATGTTAATTATTTTTATAATAGCCTCTAGGCAAAAGGGCCTAAAAAAGTAATACGTCTATATTAGTAATATATCTAAAGAGAGGAGCTCTCTACACCTTCTAGAGGTATAGAAAGCTAACCCAGAAGCTATATACTAAAGCTAGTATATAATAGAAATAGGTTATATAACTTACCCCTAATACTCCTCCTTAAACTAAGCCTATAACTAGCTAAAATATAAAAAACTAGCCTGAATCTATAGAGATCCTAGTTTTAGTTAAAATATTTAAATCTAAAGAATTTTTAAAAAATAGAATACTTTTAGGTTTAAATTAGTTTTAAAGCTTTTTAATTAAGTTTTAATTAATTTAGATATTAGTAATCGCCCTAGAAGTAATACTTATTCTAAGCTATTTACTATTCCTAGTAGTCTAACGAAATCCTTTCATTTAACAATATTTATCACTTTAGTAAAGCTATTAATAGCTATATTAGTACTTTTAATAAAGTAGAGGGTAATTATAATATTATTATTAACTTCCTAAATAATCTATTTATACTAAATACTAATATTATACATATATATATATATATATTATTTAGAGGGTTTATAATGATTACTAGAGTATTAGAATTATCCGTAAAAAAGATTATAAATATAATAATCTATTAATCTAGTAGCTATTTAATATATCATTAAATCTATTTAAAGAATATATTAGTAGGTATAAGGTTAATAAACTCTATATCTATAGAACCTAAAATAATAATTATCTATTTCTTAGACTTATAAATAATAAGGGAACCTACGAAATAGACTATATAGCTACTAGTTAATATATAAGATAGTCTATTATCTATTTAATAATTATCTATTTCTTAGACTTATAAATAATAAGGGAACCTACGAAATAGACTATATAGCTACTAGTTAATATATAAGATAGTTTATTATTTATAAGAATAATATCTATTATAATATAGAACTCTAAACTTATTAGAAGATCTATTCCTCTAGAAATAATACTATAATTTGTAATACTAATTAAATATCTAAAAAAGTATTTAATAATATATAAATAAATAAAAGAGAAACTAGTATTTATTTACTAGAGTTTACTTATAATATAAGTAATATTTAGTTGAATTCTAGTAATTAACTAGTCAAAATAATTAGTTTACTCTATATAAAACTAGTAAGACTTATTATTATACTTATCTTTTAACTATATAATGAGAAAGTCCTTATTAGTAAAGAAAGGGGTTTTAATAGTATAAAATATATAATAGCTAAAACAATATAGTATAGAGTTAATATACTTATATTAAGATAAGAAAGTCTTTATAGTATTATAATGAATCTCAAATCCTCAAAATAAGTAGTAATACTAAAGTCCTTAAAGGGGTATACTATTTTAAGTATTTTACGAACTTGTTTTATTATTTTAAATATAAGGGTAGCCATAATATTATTATTATTAATATATATAAAAGTACAGGTATCGAGACTTTTATTAATAAAGTAGTAAATCTCCCCTTTAACTAGGATAAAACTAATTTTCTTTATCTTAGTACTAATAAGTTAAAATTACTAAAGTAAACTCTTATGGAAATTATAGAAGGTCTTTTAAAATAACTAGACTTTATTTATACTATGAAAGTAACTTATCAACAAATATAAACTTAAATACTATAAAAGACAAGAATAATAAAGAAAGTAGTATTAAAATTATATATTTTATATATTTTATATAAAAAATAATAGAATATAATAATAATAAAAAGAGGTATATAGTAGTAGTAGTATAAGAATATAGCTAAAGGCCTCGACTAGGAAANGAGAGCGAGCTATTGGCCCCTCCCGTTATAAGGAATATAAATACTATTTATTTAAAATTAAAAAGTAAAAAAGAAATTCTCGCGAAAAGCGTGAAAAGTCTACTTAGGGGTAATACTAGGGGCTTACTAGTAACTTACTAATACCTAATTTCTTAGGTATAGTTATTAGGACTTAGGTAGAACTAGAATTAACTAGCTAAGTATAACTTATAATATTACCCCTTTCCTTACTAGTAGTTATAAAGATATAATGAATAGACTACATAATACGCCTAGCAACTAGCTAACTAAGTACTAGAAGAGTTTTTAGTAGAAAGATTATAACTTAGATCTTTCAAGTAATAGTCTATATAATAATATAGATTTTACCTATATATCTAAACCTTTCCTAGTTAAAACCTTCAGCTATACTTTTATAATTCTATTATTTCTACTTAATCTTTTAAGTAACTAATATAGGTAAAAATATTAAGTAGTAATTAATATTATAGAGAGTAATTACTTTATAGGCATAGATTTAATATAAATTTCAATACATTTAAATAATTAGTATTTAACTTAATAGAAATATATAGTAAAACTATTATTATTATACTATATTATTACTTAAAATTAAATAAGTAAAATAATAATAATAATAGGATAATTACTTTAGAGGAAAATAATTCTAAAGAGAAATATCTTTTATATACTACTCGAGATAATTTAAAGCTTAGTATTAATATAAGTATTTACTAATAGTATATCGAGGAATTTAAGAAAAGGGAGTTATTAGAAGACTTAATATAAGATATATCCTATAAATAAGAATACCTATTTCTTAATATAAAAAGAAAAAATAGAGTAATTTCTACTATACTTTTAAAAGCTAAATAATTACTAGGTTTTTAGTAACTAATATTTAGATTTAATAAATAATTCTAAGTATTATTATAAATACTATTCTTACCTAAACTAGATATGATAAGTATTATAAGTAAAATACTTAAAACTATATAGTCTTAGATAGTAATATATTGAAAGTAGATATAAAAGTAATAGGAAACCTATAAAGAATAGATTATAGCTTTTATTTAATAATTAGCTAAGTAATTAGTAATACTTAGACTACTTAAAAATTAGGAAAAGCTATTTTTATATAACTATAGAATAATAAAGGAAAAGTTTATAATTAAATAAGTTAACAATTAAATTACTACTATTTAAAATAGCTACTAAATCTAACTAAATAGTATAATTAACTAATAAATCTAGTAAATACTTATAAAACTAGTACTTTAACTCTAAATAGAATAGAGAAACTATAAAACTAGCCTAGAAAATAAACCTATTTAGGCTAATTTTATTATATTTATTCGCTAATAGTATATTAACCTAGAGATATAAGAGAAGTTATATAAGTAAAAGTTCAAAGAAGTATAATAGGGAGAATACTAGTTACCTATATAAAATTACGCTAAATAGTTAGTATTATACTAGAACTTAAGTATACCTAGATTTAATTAGAATAAAAGAGAAACTTTTATCTATTTCTACTACCTATACCCTAGCTTAAAAAAAGAAATAGAAAGATTTAATATCCCTATCTTAAAAGCTAGAAATATTATAATAGAAACTAAAAGATTATAGGAACTCTAATAATACTATATTAGTAAATTAATATAAGACGGGGAATATAAGTAAACTTATATAAACTTATAGCTATTCTAGTTATTACTATTCTTGAGAAAAGTAAACTAAATAAGTTTATTAATTCTATTAATACTAAGTAGATAGTAATAAAATACTAATAGGTTAAGTAATATTATATTTACTTTAAACTAAAAGAATATATATATATTAGTTATACTATAGATTATAGAGGTATATTTCTTATATAATAAGATAAAGTATATAGCTATATATTATAAGTATAAGGTAAATATGAACTTAATGCTAGTAACTAGCTGAAAGTAAAGTACTATAAACTTTTATATTTTAGTCTAGGCTATTAATACTAGCTCTTATATTAAAGAAATCTAGAGAAATAAATAAGTATAGAAATAGAACTAATAATCTCTATACTAGCTAAGAAATTAGTTTTTATAAAAGAAATAGCTAAAGACTTAGTAATTATTCTCTAGAATACTAAAGAAAAAGAAATAGTAATAAATATAGATTTATATGTATCAATAGACTTTATTAGTAAATAGTTAGTAATATTACTAAGACTAGTCCTAGCTAAAATAACTATATTTATTTTAGAAAGATTTAATAGTTTAGTATTAAAACTAGGTAAATATTACTAGTTAATATTCTTTCTTATAGACTTAAATAGTTACCTATAGAAAGTATATTAACTATTTACTAGTATTTACTAGTTAAAAAGATATATAAACCTTTTATTAAAATAGGATTTTATAGGTTAGGAAAGTATTATAATAGATACTTAGATAAATATTTAGTATTATAAATAAATATCTATTATTAAACTAGAANATTAAAAAAGTTAACATAGAACAGGTATATTAACTATAGCTATAAAAGGTTTAGCTTTAGATTAACTAAGGGCTAGCTATAGCAGTTAGTAGGGGGGGTAAGAGGGCTAAAGTTATACTTTAGGGGGTAATATATCTACTAATAGTTATATTAGAGAGCAAGCTATCAGCCCCTCCTAAATAATATAGTTAATTAATAAATCTAATAAATATTTATCAAACTAGTATCTTAATTCTAGATAGAAAAGAAAAACTATAGAATAAACTTAGAAAATAAACTTATCTAAATTAAGTTTATTATATTTATTCACTAATAATATATTAACCTAGAAAAACAAGAAAAACTTTATAAATAGAAATTTAAAGAAGTATAATAAAAAGAATACTAATTACTTATATAGTATTATACTAAATAGTTAGTACTATACTAGAACTTAAATATACCTAGATTTAATTAGAATAAAAAAGAAACTTTTATCTATTTCTACTACTTATACCCTAGTTCAAAAAAAGAAATAGAGAACTACTAAACATCTTAATCTAAAAGACTAGAGGTATTATAATAGAAATTAAAAAATAATAAGAACTCTAATAATATTATACTAGTAAACTAATACAAAATAAGGAGTATAAGTAAACTTATATAAACTTATAGCTATTCTAGTTATTACTATTTTTAAAAAGGATAAGTTAAATAAGTCTATTAACTCTATTAATATTAAGTAAATAGTAATAAGATACTAGTAAAATAAGTAATACTATACTTATTCTAGGTAAAAAGAATATATATATATTAGTTATATTATAGATTATAAAAATATATTTCTTATATAATAAGATAAAGTATAGAATTATAAACTATAAATCTAAGATAAATATAAATTTAATACTAATAACTAGTTAGAAGTAGAATATTATAAACTTTTATACTTTAGTTTAAACTATTAATACTAATTCTTATATTAAAGAGATCTAGGTAAATAAATAAATATAGAACTAAAACTAATAATCTTTATACTAACTAAGAAATTAGTTTTTATAGGGAAGATAACTAGAAGTTTAATAATTATTCTTTAAAGTATTAAGGAAAAAGAAATAGTAATAGATATAGATTTATATTTATAAATAAACCTTATTAGTAAATAATTAGTAATATTACTAAGATTAATTGTAGCTAAAATAACTATATTTATTTTATAGGGATTTAATAGTTTAATATTAGAACTAGAGAAATATTACTAGTTAATATTCTTTTTTATAATTTTAAATAATTACTTATAGAAATTATGCTAATTATTTACGAATATTTATTAACTAGATAAATATATAGATTTCTTATTAAAATAGAAATTTATAAATTAAAAAAGTATTATAAGAAATACTTAGATAAATACTTAGTATTATAAATAGATATCTATTACTAAACTAGAAATATTTATTTAAGAAATTATTAAGAATAATAAAACTACTTATATATTATATATTAGTAAAATAAATAATAACCTTAAAATTTATATAGAAGCTTTAAAGGAAAGAAATGAAGTTATTATAACTATAAATATTCCTAAGGAATTTATAAATAAATAAGGAATATTTAATAAAGTTAAAGTAAAATTAATCCTAGTCCTTAAAAATATTAAATATACTATTAATTTAGAACCAAATTTTTTTTGGAACTTATATACCTATTAAATAAATAATAACTAGAAGAGTTAAAAGAATATATTATAGAAAACCTAGTAATTAGATATATATAATTATCTATATATAAAATAGGTATACTAAATTTCTTTATTCTATAGAAAAATAGTTCCCTATATTTATATATTAACTATAGAAGTCTTAATAAAGATATAATTAAAAGTTAATACTTATTACTATTTATTAGTAAACTCCTAGATAAACTTTAGGGAATAATATAGATTCTAAAGATTACCTTTAGAGATATTTACTACTATATTAGGATTAAACTAGAAAACTACTAGAAAATAGTATTTGAAATATAATATAACTATTATAATCCCGCTTAATATAGTAGTTTAACATCTAGCTAGCTCTTACTATTATAGTAAGAGTAGTAGGTTTGAATCTTATAGCAAATAAGCGTAACTAGTAGGTATATATATATATACTTTCTAATTATATAAACTATATATAATAACTATTACTAGTTATTAGCTCTTACTACCTACTATTAATAACTAGTAACTATTAATAGCTAGCGATAAATATTACTAGCTAGCTAGTATTAGTATTATATAACTATAATCCTTAAAAAATAACTATAATAAATAAACCTATACTTTCCCTATTTATTACTTATTATATTAACTAGCTATATCTTACTACCTAAAGTTTGCTCTATATAATAGTTCCTCAGAACTAATAGTATCTAGTAGGTAAATAAAATAAGAGCTAATAACTAAGTATAACTACCTTTAAAAGGTCCCGGAGAGGCATATAACTTTAATTAGATCAGAGACCTTCAATACAACTACTATAACTATTATAAATATATAGTAATACTATTTAGTCTTACTAATATACAAGTAATTCTTTAGGTATATATTAACTATATATTTACTAGTTTAATTAATATATACTATATAATATATTTGGATAATATTATAGTATATATAATAAATACTAGTAAAACCTATACTAAAATACTATTATAAATACTTACTAGGTTATATAAAATATTTCTTTTTATTAAATTCTCTAAATATAAATATTATATAGAAGAGATAAATTTCTTAAAATATATAATTACTTAAGAAAATATTAAAATAGACTTAATAGAAATCTAGGCTATTACTAAATAGAAACTACTAGAAATATATAAGGAACTTGAGGTATTCTTAATTCTCTATAATTTCTACTATAAATTTATTATTAATTACCTAGAAGTAATAGTATTATTTATAATGTTTTTTAAAAAGGGGATAGAAAAGAAAATCTTTTTATAACTAGAAAATATAAAATCTATATTCTTAGTATTATAAAATACTTTTAATTGAGTAACTATTTTCTAGTACTAGGATTTTACTAGAAAGATTAAAGTAGAAATAGATATATTATAATAAGTAAATTTAGGTATTTTATTATAAAAAATAGAACACTAGTAATAACTAATTATTTATTATTTAAAGAAATTTAGTAAAATAGAATAGAGATAGAGAATAGGCTAATAAGAATTATAAACTATTATCAAAAGTTTTAACTATTAAAAATATTACTTAATAGGATTTTAAAAGAAATTTATAGTTTTAATAGATTATTAGGTTTTAATAAGTATTATAATAGTACTAATATAAGACTTTTAAAGAAAGTTTATTTATTAGATTCAAAACTCTTTAGTATTTAATTTTAATCTCGAATACTAGTTTAGAATTACTAATCTAATAAATAGACAATTTAAATAACTAGCCTATATAGAAAATTAAATAAAATACTATAATATACTACTAAGTTTTATAAAGAAATTATAGTTTACTGAGCTATTATTAATAGATATTAACTAAAGGTTACTAAAGCTAAAAAGAATTTAGAATTAGTAAAAACTATTACTTAAATAATATAAATATAAGAAAAGTATTTTAATATAGAAGTTAGACTTAGAAGTAGATATTATTTCATTTCTTTAAAATATTACCCTACTAGGGATACTAGAAAAATAGTAATAATTATAATTATAATTACTTATAATAAAAATATATACCTATTTGATGTAGTGGTTTAACGTTTAGCTAGCTCTTATTATTATAGTAAGAGTAGTAGGTTCGAATCCTGTAGTAAGTAAGCGTAACTAGTAGCTATATATTTTCCGATTATATAAACTATATAGTAACTACTACTAGCTATTACTAGCTTTTACTAATAACTATTAATAGCTAGTAACTATTAATAGCTAGTAGTAAGTATTACTAGCTAGCTAGCTAGTATCTAGTATTATATAACTATAATCCTTAAAGAGTAACTACGATAAATATAGGCTTATACTTTCCTTTTATGTATTTTCCGTATTTGTTAGCTATTATATTAACTAACTATATTTTGCTACTTGAGGTTTTCTCTATATAATAATTCCTTAGCACTAGTAGTATCTATAGGGTAAATAAGGCAAGAGCTGATAACTAGGTATAATTACCTTTAAAGGGTCCGGAGAAGCATATGACTTTAAATAGATCAGAGACCTTTAATATAACTACTAATAATAAAAATATATATAAGAGGATAGAGAATACTTAGTAAATACTAGTAAATAAAAAGAACTTATAAGAAACTAAAGTTATTATTTCAGTATAGTATATCCTATATTTAGTAATAAGAAGTTTCATTAAAAATAAAATAATATATTTTATAATGGATTCTAAAGATATTAAATAAATTATTAAAGAATTATAGGTTTATAATAAAGATTACTAGGTATATATAAAGAAAACTTAGAAAATAACTAGTAAATAGAAGGAATACTTAGTAAATATAAAGGAGATATTCTTCTTCTAAAAAAAACTCGTAATTCTTAATATTTAGTTACTTTTACTCTATACTTGGAATAGTATCTAAGCTCTTCACCCTATATATAGATTTAACTATAAATTTACCTAATAATGGTATTTATACTAATACTAGCTTATAACTAGTTAAAATAGTAATAAAATTACTTATTATTATAGATAATTATATCCCTAGTTCTAATATTTAACCCTATAGTAATAGAAGACTTTATAGTAATAGTTAGGGAGAACTTTATCGAGACTAGGGCTTAATATATATAGCTAAAAGTAACTATTAAGGTCGTAGGGTTGAGAACTTTTGTGAACCTCTTAAAAATAGAATAAAACAGAGCGCCTGCTTCGAGACGCAAGGAATTTATAATAGAATAATTAATTAAACAATAACTTTTAATAATATACTACTTATAAAGAAAAAATTAAATAGGATAAATATACTAAATATTAGAATAATACCTTAGAGTATTTACTAGTAGTTTATTTACTATTTAAATTGTATAGTTTTAGAAAGCTATTTTTATATATAATAATAACAAATATAACACGACTAAGTACTTACATATTTCAAAAACTATATAAGTTTTATTTAAAACTAGTTAAATATATAGCTAGGAAAAACCTAATAATATAAAGTATTATAGAGTAAATTATTTATATTAGCTAAATATATTACTAGATAGTAGAATATTAGTAAATGGTAGTTAAAAACTAGGTAAAAATATATAACTTAAGATATTAGTTATAAATATATAATTAAAAAGTAATTATTAAGTTTTTCATAAAACCTTCAGGTTTAGATATAAGAAACTAGTATTAAAGTATATTAAAGTTTTAATTATTAAAAGAATAGGGGAATAGGTATATAAAGTATACTTATTAGAATAATATTATTAGATATATATCATATTCCCTATTTCTTTATTTAAATTATACATAGAATAATAAAACCATATTACTAGTTAGGTTATATTTCCTAAGTTAGAAAATAACTCTATTGAATAAGAAATAGAAAATATTATAGTAAAATAAAAAGAAAGAGATAATAGATATCTTTTTATGAAATAAGCTAGGTAACTTATAAAGTATAATATATAGGAGATTATAATTAACTTAAGTAATATATAAGAAACTATTTAGAAATTTGAAAAATAAATAATTAAATACTATAGGAAATAGGATAATTAGTTTATTATTAATATTAATAACTTAGTAATTATATCTTAGATAAGAGGAAGAAATAATCTTTTTAATTATTTAAATAATTTAAATATTAATCTAAAAAGTATACTCCTAAATTAGAAAAACTAATATACTTTAGTAATAACTTAGTAAAAAAATATAAAATAAAATAATTATTATATTCAAAACTTAAGTATATTCTTATAAGCATATCCCCAAATTCCTCTTTATAAGATAATAGGAATAATAGGTATTATAAGTATAATAAATACTATAAATATAACAAGGATAAGTACTAAAGATATAATAAATATTCTAAATATAATAGTTCTCTTAGTAATAAGAGCTTTTTTTATAATAGTAGCTTTTTTGATTAATATAGCTTTTTAAAGAATAGTAGATTTTTAGGTAATAGGTTAGTAGTTACTAGATATAGAAATAATAGGAATAAATATAAAATTACTATAAGCTTTATATTTTTTAGTAAAAGGCTCTTTATATTTTTCTTCTTCTTTATCTTCTTTAATCTTACTAAGAGAAGAATAATACTAAAGGTTTACTAAGTAGATTTTAGAGGATAGAATATAATTAATGAATATAGATAGATTAGTACTACTAGTAGTAAAGTAAAGAGCTTATAAAAAGGTTTCTATATTTTTAGATTTATTATTATTATAATTACTTTTATTACTACTTTTAGATAAATATAGAAAACTTAAGATATATATTTAGTAAAATATAGTAATATTAGAATTATAAAGAATAAATTAATTACTAGTAATAGTAATAAAGTATAAAAATATATTATACTCTAAATATTTAGCGATATAGTAGTGAAAATTATTATTCAATTAAATAAGTCTTATAATAAGTAGAGTTTTAGTATTTTTGGGTACTAGGGTATAATAGGGATTATTAAGGAAATAAACTAGTATTTCCTCTAGAGTAATAGTAGGATTATTATTCTGAAAATAAGTAGTTTATATAGTAGATAGATAATAAGGTATTTTAGATTTATTTACTAAAATATTAATCTATTTAATTAATTAGTAATAATAATATAGCAAGCCTTTAGTAGCTTATAGTAATAATATATATAAGATATAAGTATTTGTGAATAGAAGATATCTCCTAGAGGAGAAATTGGTTTATAATTAGCTTTTTTGAATACTTTTTTAAGGGGGTTATGAATAATTTTACTTATTTTCTACTATTTTACTAATAGTTTAGTAGATATATAGAATAGCTTGTTTTTCTATTTAGAGGTTATCTCTTTTTACTTAAATATCTAATGACAGATAATAATTTAGTTCTAGGTTATTTGAGTAGTATTATATAACTTAAATAAAACCTAAAGTATTAAATATTAAGAATAAATAGTAAAGGTATAGTTAAAAGATAGCTTATACTATAATATCTCTATTTATTCGTTTTATAGAAGATATATTTTATTATATAATTACTAATAATATAGAGTAGCTTTTTAGTATTAAGGTAAAGTAATAAAAGATAGTTAGTATAAGGTGAATAATTGCTAGGTTAAAGCTAAAAGAAGCTTTTATTAGTAATATTATTAGTATCATAAATAAAGGAATTAAGTATAGTAGTAATAGAAGTAATTTATAATATTATTATAGAATATATAGTATAAAGATAATAAATAAGAAAAAAGGGATGAAGAAGAAGAAAATGTATAGAAAAGAAAAGTAATGGTAGGCTAAATAGTAAATATAAAAAGGTATCTAGAAATAAAATATCATAGAAATGAAAAATAATAAAATAATAGAATATATATAAAAAGGAACAGATAATACTTACTAAATATATAGTGAAACTTTATAGGGGATTATAGTAGATTTTAAAAACCTATTACTAGTAAATGAATACTACGAGATCAAAGGTATTAATATATTACTAGGATAATAATAAATATATTCACAATTATAAAAAGAGTAGATAAAACCTAGTAATACTATTAATAAAAATAAGTTCTATTATTTAAATTATAAAAAGTCGATAAAATAGATAATACTATTACAACGAAATAATTACTAGTATTAAAAGAAGTATTATATATAATAAATAGTTAGTAATATAGTACGGGTTTTATAATAGATATTAGGAATATATAATTATAGTTTTACAGATTAAAATTCTTAGAAGGAGGGATAGTTATAAAGATATAATAAATAGACTATATAGTATATTTAATAATTAGCTAGTTAAGTATTAGAAGAGTTTTTAATAGAAGGATTATAATTTAGATCTTTTAAGTAATAGTCTAGATAATAATATAGACTTTCCTTATATATCTAAACTTTTCCTAGTCGAAGCCTTTAGCTATACTCTTATATTTAGTCCTTAAAACTATAGTTATATATTCCTAATACTTTTTAAAAACCTTATATTATATAACTAATTATCTATTGAATATAATATATAATTATATACTTTTCAATATTCCCATAAAACTTATATTACATTACTAACTATTTATTATATATAATACTTCTATTAATACTAGTAATCATCTTATTATAATACTATTATCTATTTTATTAATTCTTTATAGTCTGAATAATAGAACTTATATTTACTAATAATATTACTAGGTTTTTATCTGCTGTTTCTACTATTCATAAATATATTTATTATAATCCTAGTAATACATTAATACCTTTAATCTCGTAATATTCATTTATTAGGAATAGTTCTTTGAAATCTATTATAATCCCCTATAAGATTTCACTATATATTTAATAAGTATTATCTATTTTCTTCTATGTATACTTTATTATTTTCTTGTTTTTTATTTTTGTAATACTTTATTTCTAGATACCCCTTTATATTTACTATTTAGCTTACTATTACTTCTCTTCTCTATATACCTTTTTCTTCTTTATCTTTCTTTTCTTTTCTATTATCTTTATACTATATATTCCATAACAACTTTATATATTACTTCTATTACTATTATACTTCAGACCTTTATTTATAATAGTAATAATATTACTAATAAAGGCTTCCTTTAGCTTCAGCCTAGTAATTATACGCCCTGCTTTAGCTATCTTATTACTACAAATTACTAAAAACTTACTATATTATTATTACTAATTAATCGAATAGATTAATATTTTAAGAAGTATACTTATAGAACTTTACTATCTATCCACTATATACCCTACTTATATTCAGAACAATAGTCTTATTATTACTCTGGAGGAAATACTAGTTTATGTCTTTAATAATCCCTGTTATACCCTAATACTTAAAAATACTAAAGGTCCCCTTGTTATAAGACTTCCTTAATTTAATAATAATCTTTACTACTATACTACTAAATATTTAAAATATAATATACTGTTATACTTTATTCCTATTACTAGTAATTACCTTATTACTATTATAAGGAATTATTTTATTCTTTATAGTTCTAATATTATTATACCTTATTAAGTATATATCCTAAATTTACTATACTCTTCTAAAAATAGTAATAAAAGTTATAATAATAATAATAATAAGAGTAAAGAATTTAAAGTTATAAAAACCCCTTTATGAGCTCTTTATTTTTTTACTAGTAATACTAACCTATCTTTACCTATATATTATATCCTATTTTCTAAAATCTACTTAGTAAGCTTCTAGTATTATTCTTCTCCTAATAATATTAAAGAAGATAAAAAACAAAGAAGAAGAAAAAGATGAAGAAAATAATAAAGAACCCCCTACTAAAAACACAAAACCTTTAGTAATTTTATATCTATTCCTATTACTTCTATATCTAATAACTATTAACCTACTACCTAAAAGTCTACTACTACCTAAAAAACTATACTAACTAAAAAAACTAGTATTATAAGAAAGTTCCTATTACTAAGAAAACTATTATACCTATAGTATTTACTATAATTCTAATATTTATCTTTATTATACCTATAGTATTTATTACTTCTACTATCCCTATAAAGAGAAGTCGGGGATACTTTTATAAGAATACGCCTAAACTTTAAATATAATTTGAGGTTATATCAAAAGTCTTTAATCTATTTAAAATTATATACCTCTTAGGAACCCTTTAAAAGAAGCTGTACTTAGTAGTCGGCTCTTACTTTATTTACCCTATAGATATTACTAGTTCTAAGCAACTATTTAAACGGAGAAAACCTTAAGTAGTAATATATAGTTAGTTAATATAATAGCTAATAAATATAAAAAGTATATTATAAAGGGAAAATGTAGGCCTATATCCGTTATAGTTACTTTTGAAGGATTATAATCACGTAATACTAATACTAGTTAGCCGTTATATTTATTACTAGCTATTAATAATTATTAGCTATTAATATTAGTAGTTAGTAACTACTAATATTAATAGTTACTAGTTATTAATAGCTATTAGTAAATACTAGTAACTAGTAGCGGTTACTATATAGTTTATACAATTAGAAAGTATATAGCTACTAGTTATACTTACCTGCCGCAGGATTCAAACCTACTACTCCTACTATAATAGTAAGAGCTAGCTAGACGTTAAACTACTATATTAAGCGGGAAAACTTTAAATATAATAACTATTTTATTTTATATATATTAGTTAAGCTATTATTAAAGTATATTAGTCTTTCTAGTTTAGGGATATATTTCTTAGAATAATATTTGAGTTATCTAAATACTTAATATAATTGTTTTTTTTTCTCTAAGATATTATTACTAAATTCTTAGTATTAATATTTAACTAATTATCTTATTCTATATAATATTAGATTATTATAAGAATATTAACTAAAGGTTTAGTAAGGGAAGGAGTAATAGTAAAGTAGGTTTCTATAAGTTATAAGACTTTAACTTAGTAAGCTAACTAGTAGTAGTTATAAGAGGGCTTTTATCCTATAGTAGCTAGAGGCTACTATATTACGTGATCTATATATATATAGTAATCCGATCCTAGCTATCCTAGCTTTCTATATAGGCTATAAGGTATATTTTTATAACTATCTCCCCCTCTAAAAGCTTTAGGTTTTAAGGTTTATAAATGTTATATAGCTGTTTTTTTCTTTGAGAATAGTTCTACTAGATATTTACTAACTATTTAGTAATTAATTAATAAAAAGATTTATCTTATATATATATTAATATATAAGAGTTATTTATCCTATATATATATATTAATATATAGGGGTTATTTATCTTATATATATATTAATATATAGGGGTTATTTATCTTATATATATATTAATTTATAGGGGTTATCTTATATATATATTAATATATAAGGGTTATTTATCTTATATATATATTAATATATAAAGCTCTTATTACTATATTAAGTGAATAGTACTTCTTATAGGTATATTAACCTATAAGGTCTCTTACTTATTAGCGAGGTTTTAGTATATTAACTAGGGATTTTTAAGGCTAAACCTAAGGTATTTAACCTTTTCTTATAATAGCGAGGTTTCCTATTACTAATTAGGTATATAAGGCTTCTTATAGCTAATTAGGTTACTAAGGTATTAGTATATATTTACTAGTAGGTTCTTTAAAGCTTATATAATTTTAAGCTTTATATAGTTCTGAGGACTTTCTAGTAAGTTTTTAACGAGGTACTTATAGTAATTATACTAGTAGGTTACTTACTTATTAGGGTATTTTTTCTATATTATATAGTCCTAGGTTTAATATAGTTCTAGGGATTTTTTAGTAAGCTTTTAGTAGTAAGGTATTTATAGTAAACCTTTATAGAATAGCTTAGTTTCTAGTAAAATATATAGAATTCGTTGTAGTAATAAATAGCTATAGTATAGTTTATTTTGCTATATATTTTATATGAGAGATAGTAGTCCTCGAGGTGCCTATACTCTTTAAAGTACTTATATTTTTTAAGGTACTTATACTTTTCTAGGCGTGACTTTTTTACTAGGGGGTTTTTAGTCTCCCTATAGTATTCAGGTATTGACCTTTTAGTAGTAGTAGTACTCCTAATACTACTAAAGCTCTCGTGAAGCTATAATATCTCTTATAAATACTTAATTACTAGGGCTACTACTTTAAGTATTTAGTTATTAAACTTCTAGTACTATAAATACTATTAAAGCTTAGCTTTAAAGTAATAGAAGAATACGAAAATATAAAACCTCGAGATTTCTAGCTTAGGGGTACCTAGGGTTTTATAAATAGCTAACTATTTAGTATAAAACTTTAGTAAAGACTAGCCTTTATATTAAAATATATAAAGTATACTATAATGGCGTAATTCTTATAAGGTTAGATTAGTTAATAAATAGTAAGTAAATACTATAAAGTTAGTTTATATAGGGTCGTATAAAGTATATTAGTAATTATATTACTATATCTAGAGAGTATAGGAGAGTTTTAATATAGTTTATTAAGTCTTTTAGGCTCCTGAGACTTATAGCTATAACGTATAGGTATCTGAAATTGCTATTAACTAATCCTCGATTTCGTATAAAGTAGTACCCTTATAAAAGAAACTATAGGGGTAACTAGGGGGCCTCGAGTATTCCTTATAATTAATAGTTTCGGGAATTAACAGTATAAGTATTACTATAGGTTCGCTACTAGATAATCGAGCCGATATTATCTCTATAAAGGAGGACTATTATTCGAGGAGGCGTATAAGTATTGCTATAGTTGTTGTTTAAGGTTTAGGTAATATAGTTACTATATATTCGCTTATAGTAGTAGGTTTGGCAGAGCTTTCTACTAAGTATTTGGCGACTGTTTATTATAGAGCTATTATTGAAATCCTAGCCTTACCCCTCTAGGAAGTAGAAGTTAAAGAATTATAAAGGTATTAGTTAAAAGCCTAGTAAAGGAAGGAGTAATAATAAAGTAAGTTTTTATAAGTTATAAAACTTTAACTTAGTAGGCTAACTAGTAATAGTTATAAGAGGGCTTTTATTTTATAGTAACCTAAGACTACTATATTATATAATTTGTATATATATAGTAATCCGATCCTAGCTATCCTAGCTCTCTATATAAGCTATAAGGTATATCCTTATAATTATCTATTTTTCAAATTTCTAAATATTTTTTATATATTACTTAGGTTAGTTGTGATCTCTTATATATTATACTCTATAAACTACTTAGTTTATATTATAAGAAAATATTTATTATCTTTTTCTTTTTATTTTACTATAATACTTTCTATTTCTTATTCTTTAAAATTATCTTTTAATTTAGAAATAATAACTTAATTATTAGTATTTCTTTATTATTTATTTATAATTTAAATAAAGAAATAGGGAAAATACTATGTATCTAATAATACTTTTCTAGTAAATATAACTTATATACTTATTACTTTATTATAAAGATATAACGAATAGACTATATAGTATACCTAGTAACTAGTTAGCTAAGTATTAGAAGAGTTTTTAGTAGAAAAATTATAATTTAGATCTTTTAAATAATAGTCTATATAGTAATATAAATCCTACCTATATATCTAAACTTTTCCTAGTTAAGGCTTTTAGCTATACTCTTATAATTTTATTATTTCTACTTAATTTTTTGAGTAACTAGTATAGGTAAAGATATTAAGTAGTAATTAATATTATAGAAACTAATTACCCTATAAGTATAGATTTAATATAAATTTCGATAAGTTTTAATAATTAATATTTAACTTAATAGAAGTATATAGTAAAACTACTACTATTATACTATATTATTACTAAGGATTAAATAAGTAAAATAATAATAATAATAGGATAATTACCCTAGAGGAGGATAATCCTAAAAAGAGATACTTTTTATATATTATTTAAGATGATTTAGGGCCTAGTATTAACATAAACCCTTACTAATAATATATTAAGGAATTTAAGAAAGGGGAATTATTAGAAGATTTAATATAAGATATATCTTATAAGTAGGAATACCTATTTCTTAATATAGGAAAAAGAAGTAGAATAACTTCTACTATACTTTTAAAAGCTAAATAGTTACTAGGTTTTTAATAACTAATACTTAGATTTAATAAATAATCCTAAATATTATTATAAATACTATTCTTACTTAGATTAAATATAGTAAATATTATAAATAAAATACTTAAAACTATATAGTCCTAGATAGTAATATATTAAAAATGATATAAAAGTAATAAGAAACCTATAAAAAGTAAACTATAGCTTTTATCTAATAACTAACTAAGTAATTAGTAATACTTAGACTATTTAAAGATTAGGAGAAATTATTTTTATATAATTATAGAATAATAAAAGAGGAGTTTATAGTTAAATAAATTAATAACTAGATTACTACTATTAAGGATATTTATTAGATTTAATTAAGTAATATAGTTAATTAATAGATCTAGTGAATATTTATAAAGCTAGTATTTTAACTCTAGATAGAATAGAGAAATTATAAAGTTAGCTTAGAAGATAAACCCGCCTAAGTTAATTTTATTGTATTTATTTAATAATAGTATATTAACCTAGAAATATAAGAGAAGTTATATAAGTAGAAACTTAAGGAAATATAATAAAGAAAGTACTAGTTACTTATATAGTATTATACTATAAATAGTTAATACTATACTAGAATCTAGATATACCTAGATTTAATTAGAATAAAAGAGAAGCTTTTATCTATTTCTACTATTTATACCTAGATTTAAAAAAAGAAATAGAGAAACTTAATATTCTTATCCTAAAACCTAGACGTATTATAATAGAAACTGAAAAACCATAGGAACTCTAATAGTATTATACTAGTAAATTAATATAAGATAAGAAATATAAGTAAACTTATATAAACTTATAATTATTCTAGCTATTATTACTTTTAAAAATAATAAGTTAAATAGATCTATTAATCTTATTAATACTAAGTAGATAGTAATAAGATACTAGTAAGTTAGGTAATATTACACCTACCTTAAACTAGAAGAATATATATATATATTAGCTATACTATAGATTATAGAAGTATATTTCTTATATAGTAAAATAAAGTATAGAGCTATATACTATAAATATAAAATAAATATAAACTTAATATTAATAGTTAGCTAAAGGTAAAGTATTATAAGCTTTTATACTTTAGTCTAGGCTATTAATACTAGCTTTTATATTAAAGAGATCTAAGGAAATAAATAAATATAGAAATAAAACTAATAATTTTTATACTAGCTAAGAAATTAGTCCTTATAGAAAAAATAACTAAAGACTTAGTAATTATTCTTTAAAGTACTAAGGAGAAAGAAATAGTAGTAGATATAGATTTATACTTATAAGTAAACTTTACTAGTAAATAACTAGTAATATTACTAGGACTAGTTTTAACTAAAATAATTATATTTATTTTAGAGGAATTTAATAGTTTAGTATTAAAACTAAAAAAATATTACTAGTTAATATTTTTTCTTATAAATTTAAATAATTACTTATAGAAATTATACTAACTATTTACTAGTATTTACTAGTTAGAAAGATATGTAAACTTCTTATTAAGATAAAATTCTATAAACTAGGAAAGTATTATAATAAATACTTAGATAAAAACTTAATATTATAAATAGATATTTATTACTAAACTAGAAATATTTACTTAAGAGATTATTATGAATAATAAGACTACTTATATATTATATATTAGTAGAATAAATAATAATTTTAAAGTTTATATAGAGGTTTTTAGGGAAATAGATAAAATTATTATAACTATAGATATCTTTAGGGAACTTATAAATAAATAAGGAATATTCGATAAGGTTATAGTAAAGTTAGTCTTAGTCCTCGAAAATACTAAATATACTATTAAACTAGAACTAAATAAAAAACTACTTTATAAATTTATATATCTATTAAATAAATAATAACTAGAGGAATTAAAAGTATATATTATAGAGAACTTAATAAATAGATATATATAGTTATCTATAAGTAAAGTAAGTATATTAATCTTTTTTTCTTCTAAAGAAAAATAGTTCTTTATAACTATATATTAATTATAGAAATCTTAATAAAAGTATAATTAAGAGTTAATACTTACTATTACTTATTAGTAAACTTCTAGATAGATTTCGGGGAGTTATATAGATTTTAAAGATTAATCTTAAGAATACTAATTATTATATTAGGATTAAACTAGAATATTACTAGAAAATAGTATTTAGGATATAATATAGCTATTATAAATATATAGTAATACTATTTAGTCTTACTAATATACTAATAACCTTTTAAGTATATATTAACTATATACTTACTAATTTAATTAATATATATTATATAATATATATAGATAATATTATAGTATATATAATAGGTACTAGAAAAGACTATATTAAAATACTATTATAGATACTTACTAGCTTATATAAAATATATCTTTTTACTAAATTCTCTAAATATAAATTTTATATAAAAAAAGAAGTTTCCTAAAGTATATGATTACTTAGGAAAATACTAAAATTAACCTAATAAAAATCTAAGCTATTACTAAATAGAAACTACTAGAAATATTCAAGGAACTTTAAATATTCTTAAACTTCTATAATTTCTACTATAAATTTATTATTAATTACTTAGAAGTAATAATATTACTTATAATATTTCTTTAAAGAAAAATAGAGAAGAAAGTCTTTTTATAACTAGAAAATACGAAATCTATATTCTTAGTACTATGAAATACTTTTTACTTAGTAATTATTTTCTAGTACTAAAATTTTATTACAAAAACTAGAATAAAGATAAATATATTATAATAACTAATTTCAGGTATCTTATTATAAAAAATGGAAAACTAGTAATAACTAGTTATTTACTACTTAAAAAAACTTAGTAAAGTAGAATAGAGATAAAGAATAGACTAATAAAAACTATTAATTATTATTAAGAACTTTAACTACTAGAAATATTATTTAATAGGACTTTTAAAGAAGTTTATAATCCTAATAAACTATTAAACCTTAATAAATATTATAATAATACTAATATAAGACTTTTAGGGAAAACTTACTTATTAAATCTATAAGCTTTTAGTATTTAATTTTAATCTAGAATACTAACCTAGAATTACTAATCTAGTAAATAGATTATCTAGATAACTAGACTATATAAAAAAAGAAGTAAAATACTATAGAATACTACTAACCTTTATAAATAAACTATAACTTACTAAGCTATAACTAATAAATACTTATTAAAAAATTACTAAAACTGAAAAGAATTTAGAATTAATAAAAACTTTTACCTAGATAATATAAATATAAAAAAATACTTTAGTATAGAAACTAGACCTAGAAGTAGAAATTACTTAATTTCTTTAAAATATTATTTTACTAGAAATACTAGGAAAATAGTAATACTTATAGTTATAGTTATTTATAGTAAAGATATATACGGGAAAATAAAAAATACTTAGTAAATACTAATAAGTAAAGAGAACTTATAAAGAATTAGGGTTATTATTCTAATATAATATATCTTATATTTAGTAATAAAAGTCTTATAAAAAATAAAATAGTATATTTTATAGGGGACTTTAGAGATATTAAATAAGTTATTAAAAAATTATAAACCTATAATAAAGATTATTAAATATATATAGAGAAAGTTTATAGAATAATTAATAAATAGAAAAAGTATTTAGTGAATATAGAAGAAATACTCTTCTTCTAAGGAAAACTAATTATATCTAATATAAAATCCCTAAAATATAAAATTATTTATTTATACTATAATAAAAGTAAAATAAATTATATAAATAGTAATAAGACTTGAGATTTTATAAAATAAAACTTCTATTAGAATAATAAAACTATAGATATATAAGACTATATAATATTATATTAAATCTACTAGGGGATTAAAATACTAAAATATAAATTATATAACTAGTTATAGTTTCTATTTATCCTAATAAGACTATTTTAAGAAATTAGTATAGATTTTATTATAGGATTACTAGAGAATATATATAGAAATAGTAGTATATATAATACTATTCTAGTAATTATAGATAAGTTTATAAAATTTATGAAATTTATTCTAATAATAAAAAAGATAATAGCTATAGAACTAGTAGTAATATTTTATAAAAAAGTAAAATACTAGTTTAGTATTCTAGAAAATATTATTAATAATAAGGATAAACTTTTTACTAGTTAATTTTAAGAAGAATTTATAATAGAATAACTGATTAAATAATAGTTATTAATAATATACTATTTATAGATAAATAGTTAAATAGAATAAATATACTAGATATTAGGATATTACTTTAGAGTATTTACTAGTAATTCGCTTACTATCTAAGTAATATAGTTTAGGGAAGCTATATTTATATATAATAATAGTAAATATAATACTACTAAGTATTTACTAATAGAAAAACTATATAAGTTCTACTTGAGAATAGTTAAATATATAACTAAGAAAAACCTAATAGTATAAAGTATTATAGAGTAAATTACTTATATTAGTTAAATATATTACTAAATAGTAAAATATTAGTAAATAGTAGTTAAAAATTAGGTAAAAATATATAATTTAAGATATTAATTATAAGTATATAATTAGAGAATAATTATCAGGCTTTTAATAAAGGATTTTAGGTTTAAATATACGAAATTAATACTAAAGTATATTAAAATCTTAATTACTAAAAAGGTAAAGAAATAAGTATATAAAATAGATCTACTAGAATAGTATTACTAGAAATATAATATATTCTTTATCTCTTTACTAAAACTATAAATAGAATAGTAAAAAAATACTAATAACTAAACTATCCTTTTGAAATTAGAAAATAACTCTATAGAATAAAAAGTAGAAAATATTATAATAAAATAAAGAAAAAGAGATAATAGATATTTCCTTATAAAATAAGCTAACTAGCTTATAGAATATAATATAGAGGAAACTATAGCTAACCTAAGTATTATATGGGAAACTATTTAGAAATTCAAAAAATAAATAATTAAGTATTACGGGAAATAAGATAATTAGTTTATTATTAATACTAATAAATTAATAATTATATTTTAGAAAAAGGGAAAAAATAATTATATTAACTATTTAGATAATATGAATACTAATCTAAAAAATATATCCCTAAATTAGATATACTAGTATACCTTGGTAATAACTTAGTAAAAATACGTATAATACAAATAATTATTATATTTAAAACTTAGGCGTATTCTTATAAAAATATCCCTAACTTTTCTTTATAGGGATAGTAAGGATAATAAGTATTATTAATATAATAAAAACAAATATTAGTATTATAATAGGTATTATAAGTATAGTAGTTTACTAAGTAGCTTTCTTAGTAGTAGAAGCTTTTTTTATAAAAGTAGCTCTCTTAATTAGTATAATTTTTCGGGGAAAAGTAAATTTATAAATAATAGGTTAGTAATTACTAGATATAGAAATAATAGGAATAGATATAAAATTACTATAAGTTTTATATTTTTTAGTAAGAGGTTCCTTATCTTTCTCTTTTTCTTCTTCTTTATTCTTATTTTCTTTTTCCTTATCTTTATTATTAGAAGAAGAATAATACTAAGGATTTACTCAATAAATTTTAGAAGATAGGATATAATTAATAAGTATAAATAACTTAGTATTACTAATAATAAAACAGGGAACCTATAAAGGGGTTTCTATAACTTTAGATTCTTTACTCTTATTATTATTATTATTATTACCCTTACTACTATTTTCGGAAAAATATAGTAAATATAAAGTATAGGCTTAGTGAGATATAGTAATATTAGAACTACGAGGAATAAAGTAATTACTAGTAATAATAATAAGGTATAAAAGTATATTATGCTCTAAATATTTAACGATATAATGATAGAAATTATTATTAAAACAAAAAGGTATTATAATAAAATAAATCTTAATACTTTTAAAGACTAGAATATAATAAGGATTATTAAGAAAATAAAATAGTATTTCTTCTAAAATATAAGTAAGACTATTATTCTAAAGATAAATAAGTTATATAGTGGATAGATAGCGGAATATTTTAGTTTTATTTTCTAAAATATTAATCTATTTAATTAATTAGTAATAATAATATAGTAAGTTTTTAGTAATTTATAATAAAAATATATATAAGATATAAATATTTATAAATAGAAAATATCTCTTATAGGAAAAATTAGTCTATAACTAGCTTCTTCTTTATTACCCCCTTGAAAGAATTCTAAATAATTTCGCTAATTTTATACTACTTTACTAATAACTTAATAGATATATAGAAAAGCTTACCCTTATATTTAGAAATTATCTCGTACTATTTAAATATATAATAATAGATAATAACTTAGTTCTAAGTTACCTAAGTAGTATTATATAATTTGAATAGAACTTAAAATATAGAATATTAATAATAAATAGTAAAAGGATAGTAAAAAGATAACTTATTCCGTAATACTTTTATTTATTCTTCTTATAAAGAATACATTTTATTAAGTAATTACTAATAATATAAAATAGCTTCTTAAAATTAAAATAAAGTAAACAAAGATAGCTAAAGTAAAGTAAATAGTTACTAGGCTAAAGCTAAAGAAAACCCTTATTAGTAATATTATCCCTATTATAAATAAAAGTATTAAGTATAGTAGTAATAGATATAATCTGCGATATCTTTGTAGAATATATAGTATAATAATAATAAAAAAGAAAAAAAGAATTAAGAAAAGAAAAAGTATATAGAAAAGAAAATGAGCTAAATAGTAAATATAAAAAAGTATCTAGGAATTAAATATTATAAGAATGTAAAAAAATAATAAAGTATATATAGAAGAAAATAGATAATATTTACTAAATATACAGCGAAATCTTACAGAAGACTATAACGAATTTCGAAAAACTATTCCTAATAAATAAATACTATTATAGTTGTATTGAAGGTCTCTGATCTATTTAAAATTATATACCTCTCCGGGACCCTTTAAAAGTAGTTATACCTAGTTATCAGCTCTTGCCTTATTTACCCCATAGATACTACTAGTACTGAGGAACCATTTAAACAGAGGAAACCTTAAGTAGTAAATATAATTAGT
>RYZW01000320.1:0-32770 GCA_004367215.1 Colletotrichum trifolii | reverse complement strand
ATAACTATATTATATATAATACTAGTATTTAGTAGATAAAATATAGTAAAAGAAAAATTATAGTATATTTAGAATACTAGGAAAAACCTACTAGGATTCGGGAGATTTAATTAGTATACCTTTTAAATATAAACTCTTTTTTAATTATATATTAGAAAATTACTAGGATATAAAGCTTAGTATTAGGGGTTTACTAAGTAATATTTATTAGTTTTAAGGATATTAAGAAAGCTTTAGTACTAAAAGCCCTAGTTAATCTAAAGAAGTATATCCTAGTAAGTATACTTGAAAAATTCCTAGACTTATTTAACCTAGAGAAAGCTTATTAAGTATTTATTAATAAAGGGTTACTAGATTATATAATCTTATTAATATTTAATAAGGATAAGAGTAATCCCCCTTTACTTTAAGGTTTTTTTTATAGTATATTATAATAGGAATTACTAGTACTTAAGAAGATACTAGAAGATTTCTTTAATAAAAGGTTTATTAAAGCTAGTAGATTAACTACTAAAATACCTATTTTCTTTATTAAGAAACCTAGTAGAATTATTAGGTTCTGTATAGATTATAGAACTTTGAATATAATTATGAAAAAAGATAGATATTTATTACTTCTTATATTAGAAACTTTCTAGAACGTTATTAGTATTTACGAGTTTATAAAGCTCGATATNTATATATATATATATATATATATATATATAAATATATAAGAGTTATCTTATATATATTTTAATATATAGAGGTTCATCATCTTATACGTGTATTAATATATAAGGGTTATCTTATATGTATATTAATATATAGAGGTTATTTATCCTATACATATATTAATATATAAGGGTTATCTTATATATAGAATAACATATAAGGCTCTCGTTATTATATTAAGCTAATAATATTTCCTATAAATATATTAACTTATAAAGTTTCTTGCTTATTAGTAAAACTTTAGTATATTAACTAGAAATCTTTAGGGCTAAACTTAAGGTATCTAACCCTTTCCTATAAAACTTCCTACTACTAATTAGGTATATAAGGCTTCTTGTGGCTAATTAGGCTACTAAGGTATTAGTATATATTCGCTAGTAGGCTACTTGCCTGCTTTAGGTTTATTATAGCTCCAGGGACTATTTAGTAAGCTTTTAATAAGGTATTTATAGTAAACCGTTATATGGTATTTTTTACTATACTATAAAGCCCTAGGTTTTATATAGTTCTAGGAATTCTTTAGCGAGTTTTTAGTAAGGTATTCACGGTAAACCTTTATAGGGTAGCCTAGTTTCTAGTAGAATATATAGAATTCGTTGTGGTAATAAGTAGCTATAGTATAGCTTAACTTGCTATATATTTTATATAAAGGGTAGTAGTCTTTAAGGTATTTTTTAAGTCGTAACTGTTTCGCTAAGGGGTTTTCTAGAGTATTGGTCTCTTTATAGTATTTAAGTACTCATTTTTAGTAGTAGTCTTGATACTACTAAAGCTTTCCTCGTAAAGCTATAATATCTCTTATAGGTACTTAGCTGCTAGGGCTACTGCTTTAGGTATTTAGTTATTAAATTTCTAGTGTTATAAATACTATTATAGTTTAACCTTAAAATAATAGAAGAATATAAAAATATAAGGTTTCGAAATTTCTAGTTCAGGAATACTTAGGACTTTATAGATAGCTGATTATTTAGTGTAAAATTTTAGTAGGGATTAGTTGTTATATAAAAGTATAGAAAGTATGTTATAGAGGTATAGCTTTTATAATATAGGGTTAGTTAATAAGTGACGAATAAATACTATAAAATTAGCTTATATAGGGTTTAGTAATAGTATATAGTGGTAGTTATACTACTATGTCTATAGGCTATATACTAACTTAGTTATAGTTTATTAAATCTGATATGCTATAGAAGCTCCTAGGTATAGAGTATAGCTATTTTGAATTACTATTAGCTAATCCTCGATTTTATATAGAGTAGTATTTTTATAAAAAAACTATATAGGTAACTAGGGGGCTTTAAGTAATCCTTATAGTTAATAGTTTTAGGAATTGATAGTATAGGTTTGTTGCTAGAAAGCTAGGCTAATATTATTTCTATAAAGGAGGATTGTTATTTAAAGAGGTATATAAATGCTGTATATTTAGCTAATAAAGTTACTATATATTTAAGTAATAGAGTTATTATATATTTAGCTATAGTAGTAGGTTTAGTAGTTATAATTTCTAGTACTAGTACTATTGCCAAATATTTACTAGTTATTTGTCGTGATAGAACTATTACTAAACTCCTGGTTTTGTTTTTCTAGGAAGTAGAAGTTAAAGAATTATAAAGGTTTTATAGTAAAGGAAAGATAAATAGTAAAAAGTAAGTTTCTGTAAGTTGTGAAATTTTAACTTAATAGGCTAACTAGTAGTAGCTATAGGAGGCTTTTTATCTTATAGTAGTTTTAGGCTACTATATTATATAACTTGTATCTTTGTAATTGATCTAATCCTAGCTATCCTAGTTCTCTATATAGGTTATAGGGTATATCTTTAGGATTCTATATCTTAGAAAATATAAATTAAAATATTTAAATTAAAGATAAAATAGGTTTATAAAGAATACTATTAAAATCTCTTGTTATAATATATTTACTATATAATATTATAGCTAATTTAGCTAGAAAACTAGGTATATAATTACTATTATCTAAAATTCTAAATTTTTCTTAAAAAGTCTAGATCTAAAATAGGTAACTACTTAATTTTCTTTTTAATTATTTAGTTACTTTTACTCTATCCCTAGAATAGTATCTAAGCTTTTTACTTTATATATAGATTTAACTATACATTTTACCTAATAGTAGTGTTTATACTAATACTAGCTTATAAGTAGTTAAAATAGTAATGAAATTACTTATTATTATGGATAATTATACCCCTAGTTTCGATATTTAACTATATAGTAGTAGAAGAGTTTATAGTAATAGTTAAAGAAAGCTTTATCAAGACTAAGGCTTAATATATATAGCTAAAAATAACTTTTAAAGTTATAGAATTAAAAACTTTTATAAACTTTTTAAAAATAAAATAAAATAAAATACCTATAAAAACTAGGTATTCTATAATCTATTATTCTTCTATATCTTTTATAATAGAACTAAAATCTCCTCGAAATCTATATAGCTATTTATAAGTAAAGAAATATAGAATAAATATAGAGATATCTAACTATAACTATTATAATCAAAACTATTATTTTATTAAAATAATTTTCAATAAAAGTATCCTAAATATTATAATTAACAAGTAAGTTATAGATACTTAGAAGAAGATTATCTAATTAACCAATAATTTACTATACTAAGTTAATAATATCGGGAACTAAGTATTAATTAAGTAATATTCTAATATTAATACACTACTATAATACTAGTTATTCGATTTTTAGAGTATTATAGTAATATAATTATAGAGGTTTGAAAAATTATCTAGCTATACTAGGAATAATTATATCTATATAAGTATTATTTATAAGTTAGTTATAATTAATATATTAAGATTATTTGCTAATACGAATAAACTAAGTCCTGCTATATTTATATAGAAATTATAAGTTGGCTTATATTAGTAATAGAGAACTTTTATATTATTAGTATAAAATCTTATCTTAGGGGTAAGTAAAACCTAGTTAATAAAGATATTAAAATTATAGATATTAAGGTTATAATAAATATTTAAATAGAATACTTATAGTTAATAGTAATTAAATATCTCGAGATATTTGAATTATATATAGCTATAAAAGTATAAAAGTACAAAGGTATAAGGTTATCGTAGAAAGAGTTATTAGTTATTTGTTATTTACGAAAAAGTTATTATAAGGTAAGTATACTAGCTACTATAACTATAAGGGGTTTAATTTTAGATTAACTAGGGGCTAGTAATAAGAATTAATAGGGGGGGTAGGAGGGTTAAAGTTATACTTTAGGGGGTAATATATCTACTAATAGTCGTAGTAGAGAGTGAGTTATTAGCTTTTCCTTTTCTTTTAAATTGAAATATTTAATACCTAGTTTTTATAAACTAACTAGATGTGAGAATACATACGGTACTAAGGCTGCCGTGTGATTCTGCTAGCTACTATTCAACTCTAGTAGTTTATATAAGATATTTACTATTCTATTTAAGTATATTCGGATACTTTATTCTAGTTAGAAATAAATATACCTTTTAATAACCTACTTTTAAACTATATACTATATTATTTATTTATTATAGTTATAAACCTAGTTATATTTAATTATCTCTAAACTACTTATAATTAATAAATATAAAAGAAATCCTTTTTAATTTATCTTATTAGTTCTTTAACCTATTACTTAAAAATAATATATTTAACTACTAGTAATCTTAATATAATAGTTAAGCTATTTAATAGCTTTAACTTTAACTATTAATATATTATATTTTATTTCTATATAATTAGCTGAGATATATAGTAATATATTAATCTAGATATTAAACTTATCCTTAATATCTCGAAAATACTTAAACTACTTAAATTTAATAAATAGCTTAAATAAGAGAATACTATTTAAGAGAAAACTAAAAATACTATCCCCTATATATTTACTATTCTAGGGGTTTTTAACTACTACTTAGTAAATCTTAAATTTTAGATAATTCAAGAATCTAACTATAAGGAGACTAAGAAATATTATAATATAATTTAAATATAAATTAATACTACTATTAATAATAACTTTCTAATATTTATTTAAATAAAAATTCTTAATAAAAAAAATATATTTTTTCAAGCTTTCTTAAAAGTTCTAAAATATTAATATACCTAGAATAATTTAGTTATATAGTAATAAATTAGAATTAAATATAAGAAAGTCCGCAAGAAAGCTAATTCGAATATCTCTAGTTTTATATGATATAATAAGTAGTATACTATCTACTTCTAAGTAATTATATATAATATCCTAGAAATCTAGGGAATTCTTATAATTAAGGAATAGTTTTAAGTATTTACTTAATATATTTTACTTAGTTAAGTTATAATTTAGTATTAGGATATTATCTTAAGAGAAACTCTAAACTTTAAAATTAAAACTTTAGTTATATATAGAGAGATTTTTATTATTTTATTTTATACTAAAGAGAGTTTATTAAAAAACTATAATAAAATACTAGTTATCTTAGCTATTCTCGCGGGAAAATCAGATATAACTTAAGCTAAACTGAAATACTTATATAATTATAGGAGCTACTTATACTTTCTAGAAGATTATAGGTATATTAAATATACTATTACTAGTTTATATACTAGATTCCCTAATATTCAGATATCTATTACTACTTGAAATAGTATTATAGATAGGATAAATAATTCTAAACTCTATATTCTATAATAGAAACTAGCTAAAAAAAGTTAGTTAAATACTAAGGGGTATACTAGTAAAGCTAAAGAATCTCTTTTAAATACTATAAAAACTAAATTAGCTCTTTTAACTAGTAAGTCTAGTAGTAATTACCTTTTTAATTTAATATATATTAGTATTAATCTTATTCTCCTCGAAAAATTATCTGAAATTCCCCTAGGAATTTTCTTAACTACTTAAAAAATTTATATATTTTCGAGGAATATTATCTTTAATAGTTATAAAGCTATCTATATTACTAATTTAATAAACTTCTTTAAAAGAAGATCTTTTAAACTTAATAAAAAAATAGATTTAGTTTAATATAGTTTGGCTAATTTTCCTATAATTAGATAAAATAAAAGAGTTATTAAGAATATCCTTAATAGTTTAAAAAAGAAGAATATATTTGATTTAATATTAGATAATATTACCTATATTAAAAACTTCTATATTAATATTATCTCAGAAACTCTACTTCTTAATAAAACTAAGATCTAGTATATAAGACTAGATTATATTCTTAGGTTTAGTTTAATTAAATACTTTATTATTATAAAATAGTTATTTAGAAAATATAACTTTATTTTCCTTAAATATAAACTTATTTTAAACTATTTTATAATTTATTTAAATATTTCTAGTATTATCTCGGAACTATTAAATATTCTATTCTCTTAACTATACTTTAAAATAACTCTCCTTAAACTAAGGTTTAATAATACTTATATATAATACTTTTAAGTAAAATATCTAAAATAGACTATTTTTAAGTATTTAGTCTTTAATACTTAGAGAATAAAGGTTATAGGACTAAAATAATTAAATTACTTATACTATATAATAGTTTATTCTTAATAGGTTATCTCTAGATAAACTTTAGAGTTACGCTTAATTTACGTATTTTACTATATTACTTAAGATCTATTTAATTTCCCTAAAATATATATAAGTAACTCCTAAGCTCTTATTATTAAAAATAAATTTTTAAATTTTCTCTTTTTATTTATACTACTTAATAAAACCTATAATTTAATCTTTTAAGTATTATTAATATTTTAAAAATAAGTAAAAAAATAGAAAAACCTTTCTATTTATAAGATTTAATAAGATATTTAAAAATAATAATAGTAATTAATAGAAAAACTAGTTACTAGAAATAAATAATAGAGTAAAGGATTAATTTTAAGCTATTTCCTTCTTATACTAAAAAGCTAATTAGAGTAAATAAGTATACTAGAAAAAGACTAATTACCCGAAGTATAAAAAAATAAGAAATTATAAAACTACTATTTAAACTATAAGTAGAGTTAATTTAAGTAATAGCTATACTATATAATATATCTCTAAATATTTAAAATAACTAGAAATTACTATATAAAGTTAAAAAAGCCTAGTATAAGTAGTACTTTTATTAGTAAGTACTAGAGTATACTCTAAGCTTTTATTAAGATTTATAACCTTACTAGAGATAGATTTATATTTATAGTTATTAAATATACTTATTTAAGAAATACTATAAATAAAATATTTTAAAAAAATTATTTAAAGTTAAACTAAGAAGATATATTAGATACCTAATAAACTATATTCTAAATACCTATAATTTATATAAAATCTAGATCTTTATTTTTTAGAAAGTTATTATTACTTAAAATATTAAATTTAATAAGATAGGATTTTATTTAAAATAAGACTTATATAAAGTACTTATAAAAGAAGTTATAAAACTACTAGTTAAGTTAATTACTAAAAAAGAAGAAAACTTTATTCTTAAAATACTTAGAAATTTTAAAATAGTAAAAATACCTAGTAAAGAAACCTTTTTTTTATTAGCTATCCTATTAATATTACAAATAGCTTAAAATATTAAACTAAACTTAAAATTAGTCTTTAAAACTAATAAGAAAGGTTTAATAAGACTTAAACTAATATTTAAACTAATAAGGCTAGTCTAGGTTTCTAATTAAGAATAATTAGATATAATATCCCTAGGGGAAAATTAGAATTTAGGAAATATATTAATAGCTAGAGAACTAAATAGTATACTTAAAATAAAAGATCTAGCTAACTAAGAAAAAATACCTGCTTTAATTAAAAATAGAAATAACTATTTTAAGATTCTAGTTTAGCTAATTTAGGATAAATTAAAGTATAGTTCTAGATTTTAATTAACTAGGTTAAGATTATTAACTATTTAAAAACTAGGCTAATAATATAAGAATAAGTAATAGTATTAGTTAAAGCTAGAGATTACTATTAATAATTATATAGTACTCTTAAAAAAATATAATAGTAATATTTTATATTTTATAAAATACAAATAAAATAGTTTTACTAGTACTTATATACCTAATTAGTAATAAAAACTAGATAAAACTAGTTTTAATCTCTTAATAGTTTTCTTTATTATTCAAAATATAGTATTAAAGAAAAAAGATCCTTCTACTAAAATTTAAACATATTTTAATTAACTAGTAATACCTCTAAAGACTTAGAAAAATATTACTAACCTACTAGAACTACTATAAATATCTTTTATTAAAATAGTAAAAGTTAAAATTATAAAATTAAAAGAGAAACATACCTGGTGAAAAATAGATTACTAGGATACTAGAAATAAACCCCTTCTTCTTAAGTAGGTTTTCACCTATAAAATAGATATAGATAACTTTCTAGAATAGTATAAAATAAAAATTTATATATATAGGGATATATAACTAATTAATCTATTATAGATTATATATATAGTAATCCTAGCTACTTAAATATTTCAGGTAACTATAGTAATTATAGTATAATTTAACTTTAAAGTTTACTAGTTTAATATTATTAATATATTTCTTAATACTATAAGGGATCCTAATAGACTTCTAATAACTATTAAACTACTAGATAAATTTAAAATTATAGGGTATTATACTAAATTTAAATATACTTTTTATAAACTTTAAGATATACCTATTTTTTAGTATAAGACTTTTTATATTACTTTTAAATTATTTAAACTTAAACTATACCTAGAAAAGTTTTATCTATTTAAAAATAAGAGTTTAACTATTTTTCTCCTATTCTATATTAATAATATTCTTCTTATATATTATAAATTAGCTAAGAAAGAAACTCTTAAAATTATTAAAAATATAAAAAGTACCTATAAACTTAAGGAGTAAAGTCCTATTAAATATGTCTTAGGAGTTTAAATAGTTTAGGATTATAAATATTATAAGATTTATTTAGTTTATAATATATATATTACTAAGATTACTAAATATTTTAATTTTAACTATAATTTAATTCTAATAATACTATTTCTAATAATAACTTTTATAGTAAATCCTAATAAACTTATATTAAAGGAAATTTATAAATACTAGATAAAAATTAGTTTAATTCTTTATACTTCTATTATAATATACCCAGATATCTTATTTATATACTTTCTACTTTTGAAATACCTTACGAATCTTTCTTAAATATATATAGATATTATAAATTATATAATTTAGTATTTCTATAAGATAAGATTCCTAGTACTATAATTTAGAAACTTAAGAAGTATTAATAAGATATTTTAAACTTTCTTAATTACTAGAGATATTTTATTTATAGATTATAGAAAAACTTAAAAATTAAATTATAGTTATATTATCTCTCTATTTAGAAAACTAATCTAATAGAAAACTACTTAATAGAATACTATAATTATATTAATAACTAAAGTAAAACTTCTTAACTTAGAATATATTTTAAAAGAAATTATAGTATTAAAGAAACTAATTTAAGATATTAAACTTAACCTAAGAAATATTTAGAAAATCTATTATAATAATTACTAGATAATTAGACTAGTAATCTTAGATAGTAAATACATATTTACTAAGCTTTAATATATAAATATTTAATAGATATAACTTTACTAGGAATACTTAAAAAATAATTTCAAAATAATCTATATACCTATAGATATAATACTAATAAATAGACTTATAAAAAACCTAATTTAAGTGAAATTTAAATAGTTTAGAATACTTTTTAACTTTATAGATCTGTAAATAATACTTTTAAAACTAATTAAAATAATAGAAAAAGCTACCTAAAACTATTTCCCTATTTACTTAAATAATATAATAAGTAACCTAAATTAATCTTTATTTTTAATAGAAAGTTTTTATAGTATTAATATAGAAAATAAAAATATATTAGAACTCTTCTAATTACTTAGGGAAAACAAAACTTTTAAGATAAACCTTTATCTAGCTTAGTATTAAAAACTTAAACTCTAAATTCTAAATAAGTAGGTAAAATATAGTAATAAGTATATAGAAATTAATACTATATCCCCTAAAGGGAAAGGAAACCTAAGCCTAAACTAAAAATAGCTATCTAAAACTAGAAATATAACTATATTTATAATTTCTAACTATTCTAAGAACTAGCTAAAGAACTTTAAATATACTAGGAACTAGCTAATATATAAAAAGTTTACTAACTAGGGAGTTTATCTCTATTACTGAAAAACTAGAAATATAGCTACTTAAAGCTAGCTAAAGTAATAATATAAACTAGGGAACTTAAACTAGCTAGGAAAGTAGTATAAACTAGGGAGCTTAAACTAGTTAAAATACCTAAACTAGAAAAGATTATTTAGTAATAAGTATTCTAGTAATAGATTCTAGTTTATTTCTATTCTTAATAAAATTAACCTCGAAATCTTTCTATTATATTAATTATAACTTAAAATAAATAAACGTCTTTGTAATATTAATCTTCTTACTCTTTAACTAAAAATAGTTAGACTTAAATAAAAAGTCTTAAATTAAAATACTTACTTTATTAGTATTAGAAATCTTAAAGACTTCTGGATAATTTTTAAAAGTTTTATAAATATAATTTAAAACTAAAATATAAGTATTTCTTAAACTATTCTTATACTAATAGTATTAATTAGAAACTAAGTCTTACTTATTAATACTAATAATATAAAGGTAAAAGCTATATAAGAGGATAAAACTAGAATAATACTTTATATAAAGGATAGTTTATACTAGCTACAAATCTCTAAAAACTTTTATTTAGAATAAATATTCTTTATAATCCTCTACTAATTTACCTTTCTTAGAAGAAATAGATTTCATAAAAGTTCTCTTTAAAATAGTAATTTTAAAGCTAGGCTTAGTAAATTATTATTAGGTAACTTCTAGTTAATATTTAAGATTATTAATCTTTAATAAAGCTTCTTAATCTCTAATCTAAGAAGATTTATATATTATATTAGTAGTTATTTTCATATATTTCTTAGGTAACTTAGCTACTTCCTTAGTATCTTTATTATTATCTTCTATTTTATTATTATTACTAATAAGCTTAGGTACTTCCTATTTTTCTTAGGAGTCTCTAACTAAGTTATTTTTTTTATTATTAGAAGGAAGCTTTAGAGTAATAGTTTTCCTCAAATAACTATAAGGATATTTCAAACTAATACTAATAGTAGGATCCTTAGATAAAATAGTACTTTTTTTTATAATACTACTTAACTTTAATATCTTAATATATTTAGGGATTAGTAATAGGTACTTAGGTAAATCAAGAAGGTTTTCGAAATATAACTAAATAAATAATCTTAGTTAAATTAACTAACCCTTATACTAATTTAAGAAATTTAAAATACTAATAAAGTATTACTTATTAATAGAATTAACCTAAGCTTAAATCTTGGAAATTAAATATTCTTAGATAAAATTACTAAAGAAAATAAATATTTAAATAAAGAGAAAAATATAAAAAAAGAAACAATAATCAAATATCTCAAACAAGAAATAATCAGATAAGAACTACTAAATAAAAAAGACTTCCTAAAGAAAACACAGAAAAGTATTTTGAATTTATAACTTATTATTTTTATTAAGTATATAAGAGAAGAAAATACCTAAAATAATTTCAAACTATAAATCTCAGTTTCCTTTTAAGCTAAAGTTAAAGAATAACTACTCTAAATCAAAAATATAGCTAATAAATATAAGTATTAGATAATTAATAGAATAAGATATTAGGTATTTTAGAAAGTCGCTAGTAATATTATATTATTCAGGAATAAGTATAATAGCATTATACTTAACAATCTCAAAAGGTTTTTCCTATAGTTAAAATATTAATAATAACTAATATATATTATTATACCCTAAACTAATATATAAATACTATATTACTAGAAATATACTACTTATAAATAAAAAAACAACTATTAAAAATATTAGTATAGAAGAGAAGAAAGAAATCTAGTAAATTAAAAATTAATAAATAATTTATTTATAATATATATAAAGATCAGATTACGAGCGATTTTAGAAAGAACTAACTAATTACTCTTACTAATACTTAATAAAGATAATTAAATATATAATAGATTATAATAATTTTATTAATTTCTTTTATTCAAATATTAGAAGATCTATTTTAAGAACTATTTACCTTAGTTTATTTATTTAGTATATTAATTGAATAATATAAGGTTATCTCTAGTAGTTTTATTATTAGGGGGGTATATAAGAATATATATAGTACTAAGGCTACTATATAACTCTACTAGCTACTATTTAACTCTAGTAGCTTATATAAGATATTTACTATTCTATTTAAGCGTGTTTGGATACTTTATTTGTGAGAATATATATAGTACCAAGGCTACCGTGCGACTCTGCTAGCTACCGTTCGACTCTAGTAGCTTATATAAGATATTTACTATTCTATTTAAATATATTCGGATACTTTACTCTAGTTAGAAAAAGATATACTTTTTAACAACTTACTTTCAGACTATATACTATATTATTTGTTTATTATAGTTATAAGCCTAGTAATATTTAATTATCTCTAAATTACTTATAATTAATAAATATAAAAGAAATCTTTTTTAATCTATCTTATTAGTTCTTTAACCTACTACTCAAAAATAGTATATTTAACTACTAGTAGCCTCGATATAATAATTAAACTATCTAATAACTCTAACTTTAACTATTAGTATATTATACTTTACTTCTATATAACTAGCCGAGATATATAGTAATATATTAATCTAGATACTAAACCTATTTTTAATATCTCGAAAATACTTAAACTACTTAAATTTAATAAATAGCTTAAATAAGAAAATATTATTTAAGAGAAAACCAAAACGCTATCCCCTATATACTTACTACTCTAGGGGTTTTTAACTACTACTTAGTAGATCTTAAATTTTAAATAGTTCAAGAATCTAACTATAAAGAAACCAAGAAATATTATAATATAATTTAGATATAGGTTAATATTACTATTAATAATAGTTTTCTAATATTTATTTAAATAGAACTTCTTAATAAAAATAATATATCTTTTTAAGTTCTCCTAAAAGTTCTGAAATATTAATATACCTAGAATAATTTAGTTATATAATAATAAGTTAGAATTAAATATAAAAAAGTCCTCGAGAAAACTAATTTAAATATCTCTAGTCTAGTATAGTATAATAAATAATATACTATTTATTTCTAAGTAGTTATATATAATATCCTAGAAATCTAGGGAACTCTTATAATTAAAGAGTAGTTTTAAATGTTTACTTAATATATTTCACCTAATTAAGCTATAATTTAGTATTAGGATATTATCTTAAGAAAAACTCTAAATTTCAAAATTAAAATTTTAGCTATATATAAAGAGATCTTTATTGTTTTATTTTATATTAAAAAGAGTTTATTAAAAGGTTATAGTAAAACACTAGCTATCTTAGTTACTCTTGCGGGAAAGTTAGATATAACTTAGGCTAAACTAAAGTATTTATATAATTATAGGAGTTACCTATACCCTCTAGAAGACTATAAATATATTAAATATACTATTACTAGCTTATATACTAGATTCCTTAATATTTAGATATCTGTTACTACTCGAAATAGTATTATAAATAGGGTAAATAACTCTAAATTCTATATTCTATAATAGAAACTAGTTAAAAAGAATTAGTTAAATACTAAAAAGTATATTAGTAAAGCTAAAAAACCTCTTTTAGATACTATAAAAGCTAAATTAGCTCTTTTAACTAGTAAGTCTAGTAGTAGTTACCTTTCTAACTTAATATATATTAGTATTAATCCTACTTTCCTTAAAAGGTTATCTAAAGTTTCCCTAGGGGTTTTCTTAACTACTCGAGGACTTTATATATTTTTGAAGAGTACTATTTTTAATAATTATAAAGTAATCTATATTACTAATTTAATAAATTTTTTTAAGAAAAGATCTTTTAAGCTTAGTAAAGGAATAAATTTAGTTCAATATAGTTTAGCTAATTTTCCTATAATTAGATAAAGTAAAAGAGTTATTAAAAATATCCTCAATAGTTTAAAAGGGAAGAATATACTTAATTTAATATTAGATAATATTATTTATATTAAAAACTTCTATATTAATATTATCTTAGAAACTCTACTTCTTAATAAAACTAAGATCTAATATATAAGACTAGACTATACTCTTAGGTTTAGCTTAATTAAATGCTTTATTATTATAAAATAGTTACTTAGAAAGTATAACTTCGTTTTCCTCGAATATAAGCTTGTTTTAAACTATTTTATAATCTATTTAAATACTTCTAGTATTATCTCGGAATTGCTAAGTATTCTATTCTCTTAACTATACTTTAAAATAGTTTTCCTAGAGCTAAGGTCTAATAATACTTATATATAGTACTTTTAAATAGGATATTTAGGATAGATTATTTTTAAATATTTAGTTTTTAATATTTAGGGGATAAAAATTATAAGATTAAAGTAATTAGACTATTCTTATTATATAATAACTTATTCTTAATAAGTTATCTCTAAATAAACTTTAAAGTTATATTTAATTCACTTATTTTATTATATTACTTAAGATCTATTTAATTTCTTTAGGGTATATATAAGCGACTCCTAAGCTCTTATTATTAAAGACGAGTTTTCAAACCTTCTCTTTTTATTTATACTACTTAATAAAACCTATAATTTAGTTTTTTAAGTATTATTAATATTTGAAGGATAAGTAAAGAAATAGAAAAGTTTTTTAATTTATAAAGTTTGATAAAATATTAAGAAAATAGTAATAGTAATTAATAGAGAAACTAGTTACTAGAGATAAGTAATAGAATAAGGGATTAATCTTAAGCTATTTTTTTCTTATATTAAAGAACTAGTTAAAGCGAGTAAGTATACTAGAAAAGAACTAATTACTTAAAATATAAAAATATAAAAAACTATAAAACTACTTTTTAAATTATAGGTAAAGTTGATTTAAGTAGTAGCTATACTATATAATATATCTCTTAATATTTAAAATAACTAGAGATTACTATATAAAGTTAAAGAAATTTAGTATAAGTAGTATTTTTATTAGTAAGTATTAGAATATACTCTAAGCCTTTATTGAGATTTGTAATTTTACTAGGGATAGATTTATATTTATAATTATTAAGTATACCTACTTAAGAAATACTATAAATAAAGTATTTTAAAAAAATTATTTAAGGTTAAATTAAGGGGATATATTAGATACCTAGTAAGCTATATTCTAAATACCTATAACCTATATAAGATCTAGATCTTTATTTTTTAGAAAGTTATTATTACTTAAAATATTAAATTTAATAAGATAAGATTTTATTTGAGGTAAGACTTGTATAAAGTACTCACGAAAGAAGTTATAAAACTACTAGTTAAGTTAATTATTAAAGAAGAGGAGGATTTTATTCTTAAGATATTTAGAGATTTTAAAATAATAAAAATACCTAGTAAAGGGATTTCTCTTTTACTAGCTATCTTATTAGTACTAGAAATAACCTAAAATATTAAGTTAAGCCTAGAATTAGTTTCTAAAACTAGTAAAAGAGGTTTAATAATACTTAAACTAATATTTAAACTAATAAAACTAGTTTAGGTTTCTAATTAAGAATAATTAGATATAATATCCCTAGGGGAAAATCGGAATTTAAGAAATATACTAATAACTAGAGAACTAGATAGTATACTTAAAATAAAAGATCTAGTTAGCTAAGAAAAGATACCTACTTTAACTAAGAATAGAAATAACTACTTTAAAACCCTAGTTTAACTAATTCGGGGTAAATTAAAGTATAGTTCTAAACTTTAACTAACTAGGTTAGGATCTTTAACTACCTAAGAACTAAACTAATAATATAGGAGTAAGTAATAGTATTAATTAGAGCTAGAGATTACTATTAGCAACTATATAGTATTTTTAAAAAAATATAATAATAATATTTTATACTTTATAGAGTATAAATAGGATAGTTTTACTAGTACTTATTTACCTAATTAGTAGTAGGGGCTAGATAAAACTAGTCTTAACCTCTTAATAGTTTTCCTTATTATTTAAAATATAATATTAAAAAAAAAAGATCTTTCTACTAAGATTCGAACATACTTTAATTAACTAGTAATACTTCTAAAAACTTAGAAAGATATCGCTAATTTACTAGAACTACTATAAATATCTTTTATTAAAGTAGTAAAAGCTAAAATTATAAAGTTAAAAAAGAAAAGTACTTAGTAAGAAATAGATTACTAGGATACTAGAAATAAGCCCCTTCCTCTCAAGTAAATTTTCACCTATAAGATAGATATAAATAGTTTTCTAGAATAGTATAAAGCGAGGATTTATATATATAGGGATATATAGCTAGTTGATCCGTTATAAATTATATATATAGTAATCCTAGTTATTTAAATATTTTAAGTAGCTATAGTAATTATAATATAATTTAACCTCGAGGTCTACTAGTTTAATATTATTAATATATTTCTTAATACTATAAAAGATCCTAATAAACCTCTAATAACTATTAAGCTACTAGATAGGTTTAAGGTTATGGGGTATTATACTAAACTCAAGTATACCTTTTATAGACTTTAAGATATACCTATTCTTTAATATAAGACCTTTTACGCTACCCTTAAGTTTTTAGGACTTAAGCTATACTTAGAGGAACCTTATCTATTTAAAAACGAGAATTCAACTATCTTTCTCCTATTCTATATAAATAATATTCTTCTTATATATTATAAATTAGCTGAAAAAAAAGCTTTTAAAATCATTAAAAGTATTAAAAGTACCTATAAACTTAAGGAGTAAAGTCCTATTGAATATTTCCTAGGGGTTTAAATAGTTTAGGATTATAAGTATTATAAGATTTACTTAGTTTATAATATATATATTACTAAAATCGCTAAATACTTTAATCTTAACTATAGCCTAACTCTAATAATACTACTTCCAATAATAACTTTTATAGTAAATCCTAGTAAAACTATACTAAAAAAAATTCATAAATACTAAATAAAAATTAATTTAATTCTTTATATTTCTATTATAGTATAGCTAGATATTTTATTTACGTATTCTCTACTTTCAAAATACCTTACAAATCCTTCTCAAATATATATAAATACTATAAACCACGTAATTCAATATTTCTATAAGATGAGATTCCTAGTACTATAGTTTAGAAGCTTAGGGGGTATTAATAAAATACCTTAAACCCTCTTAATTACTAGAGATACTTTANAAAACTTGAAAATCAAGCTATAACTATATTATTTCTCTATTTAGAAAACTAATCTAATAAAAAGCTACTTAATAGAGTACTATAACTATATTAATTACTAAAGTAGAACTTCTTAGCCTAAAATATACCTTAAAAGAAACTATAATATTAAAAAAACTATTTTAAGATATTAAGCTTAACCTAGGAAATATTTAGAAAATCTATTATAATAATTACTAAATAATTAAACTAGTAATCTCAAATAGTAAATACCTATTAATTAGACTTTGATATATAAATATTTAATAGATATAACTTTACTAGGAATACTTAAAAAATAATTTTAAAATAATCTATATACCTATAAATATAATACTAGTAAATAAACTTATAAAAAATCTAATTTGAATAAAATTCAAATAATTTAGAATACTTCTTAACTTTACAAATCTATAAATAATATTCTGAGAACTAGCTAAAATAATAAAAGAAACTACTTAAAACTATTTCCCTATCTATTCAAATAATACAAATAAGTAACTTAAATTAATCCCTACTTTTAATAGAAAATTTTCATAGTATTAATATAGAAAATAAGAATACATCAGAACTCTTCTAATTACTTAAGGGGAATAAAACCCTTAAAATAAACCTTTATCTAACTTAGTACTAAGAACTTAAACTCTAAACTCTAGATAAATAGGTAAGATATAGTAATAAATATATAGAAATTAATACTAAATCTTACGAGAAGAGGGGGAGCTTAAGTCTAAACTAAAAGTAGCTATCTAAAACTAGATATATAACTATATCTATAATTTCTAACTATTCTAAGAATTAGCTAAAGAGTTCTAAATATACTATAAGCTAGCTAAAGTATAAAAAGTCTACTAACTAGAAAACCTATTTCTATTACTAAAAAACTAGGGATATAACTACTTAAAACTAGCTAAAGTAGTAGTATAAACTAGGAAACTTAAACTAGCTAGGGGAGTAGTATAAACTAGGGAGCTTAAACTAGTTAAAATACCTAAGTTAGAGAAGATTATTCAGTAATAGGTATTCTAGTAGCGGATTCTAGCTTACTTCTATTCTTAATAAAATCAACCTCGAAATTTTTCTATTATATTAATTATAACTTAAAGTAGGTAAACTTTTTTATAATATTTATTTTCTTGTTTTTTAACTAAAAATAATTAGCTTTAAATAAAAAGTCTTTAGTCAAAATACTTATTTTATTAGTATTAGGGATCTTAAAAACTTCTAGAAAACTCTTAAAAACCTTATAAGTATAATTCAAAACTAAAATATAAATATTTCTCAAGCTATTCTTATACTAGTAGTATTAGCTAGAAACTAAATCTTACCTACTAATACTAATAATATAAAAGTAAAGTCTGTATAAGAGGATAAAACTAGAATAATACTTAGTATAAAGAATAGTTTATACTAGCTACGAATCTCTAAAGACTTTTATTTAGAATAATTATTCTTTATAATCCTCTATTAACTTACCTTTCTTAGAAAAAATTAACTTTATAGGGATTCTCTTTAAAGTAGTAGCTTTAAAGCTAGGTTTAGTAAGTTATTATTTAGTAGTATCTAGTTAATATTAGAAATTATTAATCTTTAATAAAGCTTCTTAGTCTCTAATCTAAGAGGATTTACGTGTTATATTAGTAGTTATTTTCGTATGTTTCTTAGGTAGCTTAGCTATTTCCTTAATATCTTTATTATTATCTTCTACTTTATTATTATTACTAATAAGCTTAGGCGCCTCCTATTCTTCTTAAGGCTCTCTAGCTAGGTTATTTTCCTTATTATTAAAAAAAAGCTTTAGAGTAATAATCTTCTTTAAATAGCTATGAGGATATTTCGAACTAATACTAGTAATGGGATCTTTAGATAAAGTAGCACTCTTCTTTATAATATTACTTAACTTCAATATCTTAATATATTTAAAGATTAGTAATAAATACTTAGGTAAATTAGGAAGGTTTTTGAAATATAACTAAATAAATAATCTTAGTCGAATTAACTAACCCTTATACTAATTGAAGAAATTTAAAGTACTAATAAAGTATTACTTGTTAATAGAATTAACCTAGTCTCAAATCTTTAAAATTAAATACTCTTAAATAAAATTACTAAAGAGAATAAATACTTAAATAGAAAAAAAAATATAAAGAAAAAAATAATAATTAAATATCTTAAATTTATAGTTAAATCCATATACAGGGTGAAGAGCTTAGATACCATTCCAGGTACAGAGCAAAAGTAACCAAATAGTATATATAAAGATTAGATTACTAGCGATTTTAGAAAGAGCTAACTAATTACTTTTACTAATATATAATAAAAATAGTTAAATACGTAATAGATTATAATAATTTTATTAGTTTCTTTTATTTAAGTACTAGAAGATCTATTTTAGGAACTATTTACCCTATTTTATTTATTTAGTATATTAGTTAAACGATATAAGGGTATCTCTAGTAGCTCTACTATTAGGGGGGTATATGAGAATATATATAGTACTAAGGCTACTATATAACTCTACTAGCTACTATTCAACTCTAGTAGCTTATATAAGATATTTACTATTCTATTTAAGTATATTTAGATACTTTACTCTAGTTAGAAGAAGATATACTTTTCAACAACCTACTTTCAGACTATATACCATATTATTTATTTATCATATTATTCTAGTTAGAAGTAGATATACCTTTCAATAACCTACTTTCAGACCATATACCATATTATTTATTCATCACAAAAATTAAAAGTAATTTTAACTATTACTATTAGTATCAGGTAGGTTGAGGTATAGAGTTTAAGTAGATACTAAATATTATTTATATAAAACAAAAAACTTCTTTTAACTTCTATATAACTATAGCTTCTAGATTAAAAATAGATCTAAACTAATAACTATATTACTAAGTCTTTTAAATTATATTTATCTTTAGAGATATATAAAAACTATAATATATAACTAGGTTCTTTCTATTATAGCAATCTTCAATTAAGTATTATATAAAACTATCTACTAAGTAGGGGAAACTAAATACATAAAATATTATATATATAATACTTAATAGGGTTATTAATAGAAAGATACTGCTAGACCATTGTATACCAGGCAAAATATACTAATTTAATAAAATACTATATAGTTTATAAAAGTCTTCTCTCTTTTAATAGTATTATTATAAAAGCCCGCTTGACGCAGTAGTTTAACGTCTAGCTAGCTTTTACTATTATAGTAAGAGTAGTAGGTTTAAATCTTATAGTAAATAAGTATAATTAGTAGGTATATACCTTCTAATTATATAAACTATATATAGTAACTACTACTAGCTATTAACGCTTACCAATAGCTATTAATAGCTAGTAACTATTGATAGCTAGCAATAGCTATAAAGCTAGCTAGTATTAATATTATATAACTATAATTCTTAAAGAGTAACTATAACGGATAAACCTATACTTTCCCTATTTGTCACTTATCGTATTAACTAACTACGTTTACTACCTAAGGTTTTCTCTATTTAAATAGTTCCTCAGAACTAGTAGTATCTATAGAGTAAATATGGTAAGAGTTAATAACTAGGTGTAACTACCTTTAAAGGGTTCCGGAGAGGCATATGACTTTAAATAGATCAGAGACTTTTAATACAACCTATAGTATTATTGTAAAATAACTTTTAAGTATCTTAATTTCAAACTAATTACTAGATAATTATATTATTGATTTGAGAAGTATAATATCCTTTTCTTCTTTGTTAATAACTATATATTTTCTTATCCTTCAATAGATATTTCTAAAATACTTCTATTATTATTAGATACCCACTTAACGTAGTAGTTTAACGTCTAGCTAGCTTTTACTATTCTATAATTAGAGTAGTAGGTTCGAATCCTGCGGTAAGTAATCATAACTAGTAGTTATAGACTTTCTAGTTATATGAACTAAGTATAGTAACTACTACTAGCTATTAGCTCCTATTAGGTTAGTTTTTACTAGTAGTTATTAACAGCTAGTGACTATTAATAGCTAGTAGTAGGTGATAGTAACTAATAGTAAGTATTATATAATAACCTATTAGAATCCTATGAAGAGTAAATATAATAAAATAAGCCTGTACTTTCCTTTTATAATATACCTTCTATATTTATTAACTATTATATTTAACTGATAATATTATTACTACTTAAGGTTTCTTCTATTTAAATAGTTCTTTAGTTTTAGTATAATCTATAAGGTATATAAAGTAAGATCTAACTACTAGGTATAGCTTTCTTTAAAGGGTCCCGAGAAGCATATGACTTTAATTAGATCAAAGACCTTTAATATAACCAATATTTAATTTTATTATTAGACTTTCAGAACATATATGATTTTAAGGAAAATAAAAATCTAAAGTATTTTCTTGACTTACTTAATATAGTAGTTTATCGTCTAGCTAGCTTTTATTATTTAATCGTAAAAGTAGTAAGTTCGAATCTTATAGCTAATAAGTATAACTAGTAATTATAGACTTTCTAGTTCTATTAACTAAATATAGTAACTACTACTAGTAGCTAGCTTTTACTAATAACTATTAATAACTAATAACTATCAATAGTTAGTATTAGGTAACAATCACTAGGAATGAGTATTGTATAATAATCTTTTATAATTCTTCAAACGCGTTTAACATAATAGTTTAATATTTAGCTAGCTTTGACTATTTTGCAGTAAGAGTAATAAGTTCGAATCCTGTAGTAGGTAAGCGCGACTAGTAGGTGATACTTTCTAGTTATATAAACTAAGTAAAGTAACTACTACTAGCTACTAATTCTTACTAATAACTACTAATGAATAGTGACTATTAATCACTATTAATAAATACTACTAGCTAGTAGGTATTAGTGTTACGTAATTAACCATTGTCTTTCAAAAGCAACTATAATATATATAAACTTGTATATACTTCCTATATTTATTACATATCATATTAACTAATTATATTTACTACTTAAAATTTCCTTTATTTAAATCGTTCCTTAATACTAGTTATATCTATAAGGTAAATAAAGTAAAAGCTAATGACTAGGTATAACTATTTTTAAAAAATACTAGAGAAGTATATTATGATAGGGCTACTGAGCTATATAGGGCTACTAAGCCGTATAGAGCTATATAAGGTTACTAAGCCATATAGGTTACGTGGCCTTATAGCTATATATAGGGCTATAGCCTTATATAACTATATATTTAACTATAATATAGCTACCTAGTTATAGTTAGATAAATAAGTTATTTTTACTTTTCTTTTCTCTGCTTTTTCTAGTATAGCTATACTAGCTATATTACAGTCTTTCTTTCTATAGGGGTTTTGTTTATTTTATTTTGTTCTATTTAGTAATTATAACTATACCCCATTTCAATAGAGGTCTATCTAGGATCATTCTACTTTCAATTATAAACTAAAATTAAGAAATACTTCTATACTATCTCAATCAACCTACTACTAGACTAATAAACCAACTAACCTATTCGTAGACTAACACTATTAACTATATTCGAATACGACTATTTGTTCAATAACTATAGCTATAGCTATGTAGGCTATAGTTATAGCCACGTATATAGCAAAAAGAAAAGTATCAAAAGTTAACAAAAACAACAACAAGAGGGCTAGCTACATATACCACAGCCACAAAAACCACATAGGCTACTATTGCTACTAATACTAAAGATTTCACAGATCTCTCGAATAAACCCCCAAAAATCACAAAAACAACAGCTACAGCTATTTCAATCAATATGTATACCTATAGTAACATATATAGCCCAGCATAAGTTATAGCTATATAAACCACGGCTATGTTACAGCCACGTATATACTACCCTAAAGCACTCAAAACCTCATAAAGAAGAAGAAGAAGAAAGCCCGACTGAATAAAACTCCTATAGCCGCACACGTTATTTTCAATTATCACGTATATAATACTATACTTAAAATACCTAGGTTTTAATCATTTAGCTAAGGATAGCTCTAGGGAAACTATAAAAAAGCTATTTTAGAAGGCTTCTAACTAGGAGAAGTAATTTATATAATAAAAGTGGTTTATTAGTATAAATAATAGATAATAGTATAGCTGAGAGGTTATAAATATATATATATATATATATATAAATATATATGTATAGTAAAGACTATAGTTCGAATTTGTTTTTCGATTTCTTTTACCCTATAAAGCTAATCAAGTTTTATGTCTTTTTTTAGATTTTTGAATACGCGGGGGTATAGGCTTTCAAAAATAGGGAGGATTATAATAGGGCTAAGTAGCTATATGGCTACTAAGCTATATAGGGCTACTAAGCTATATAGAGCTATATAGGGTTACTAAACTATATAGGTTACGTAGCCTCATAGCTATACATAAGGCTATAGCCCTATATAGCTATATACTTAACTATAATATAGCTAGCTAGTTATGGTTAGAAAAACAAGCTATTTTTACCCTTTTTTCCCCACCCTTTCTAGTATAGCTATACTAGCCGTATTATAGTCTTTCTTTTTATAAAGGGTTTTTTGTTTTGTTTTGTTCTGTTTAGTAGTTATAACTATACCGTATTTCAATATAACTTTAAATAGATCAAAGACCTTTAATATAACTATTACGATAATCTTTCAAAGAATAACTATAATAGATATAAGTATATATATACTTTCTATTGACTAGCTATTATATTGATTAACTATATTATTACTACTTAAGATTTCCTCTGTTTAAATAGTTCCTTAACTCTAATATAATCTATAGAGTATATAGAATTCAAGCGAACTACTAAGTATAGTTTCCTTTAATAAGTCCCGAGAGATGTATAACTTTAAATAGATCAAAGACTTTCAATATAACTAATACAATACTTTCTTAGTATTAATGCTTGAGTTTGAGTATGAAAATAGTAATAATAATAACTTCTATTAATAAAATATATTAGAAGGTTCTTGAAGTATCTTATTATATTTATATATATATATATATATATATATATATATATTGTATTCACTAATTGAAAGCTTTTCTAATACCTGAAAAACGTCTACTTTAATATAATCTAGCTTCCCAAGTAGAAATTAAATATTATTAATAAGACATCAGTTTTATTAATAATATTACAGTTATAATAAGACTTAATATTACTTATATAATAAACCAAATAATATATTTTGATTAAAACCCTTTGGAGAAGTGCTATGTAAAAGTCAAGTAAATAATATTATATTTTAATAAGATGAAGAATCTCTATCTTGACTTTAACTGTAGGGCTAGCAAGTTATTCGATAGTCTTATAATTATAATAAATACTAACTTTACAAATATTGATACTAATTAAATGAATTTTAAACATATATTTTATATTTCTTTAGAAGTCTAATAATTTGACAAACTAATAGGTAAAATATTATTATTACTTTAATAATTAAGATAGTACTTTTGAGATTATTTCAAATACCTTAGGAGACTATTTTCACTAACTGTCTTATTAGTATATCTTAAATAAGTCTTTTGATAAATAGATTTAATAGAAATAAGATAAAGAATTCTTATCTAGCTATTGAAATCGAATGTAATAATTAGTACATAATATATCTCATAATGACTAAAATAATACAACTACATATAAAGTTATAATGAAGATATTTATGCCTATTGATTATAATAAGAACTTTGATAAGAATATTTCAAAATTAAGAATCTATATTGATAAAATCTTATCATTAATAATTTCATAAAGTCTTTCTAGAATTATAAGTTCAATATCTTTACTATTTGAATTAATATAGCAAATTAGTCAGATTTTTAAAACTCATAATAATAACAAGAATTTTGAAAAAGACTTTTAATACTTTAAAAGTCTTATAAGACTTTTAATTACTAATTGGAATTCGTAAATCGTAAGTTATAATAATAATAAAATTAAACAATCTTTTTTAGAAATATTAGAAATACTAAGACGCTAAAAGTATATTATAAGTAAAAAGAAATATTTAAATACCTTTTAGATACTATTATTTTTCTTATTATATGAAGATACAATTAATAGAAAGAAGAAAGTTTTGAAAGAAGTTTCCTATAAAATATAAGTAAAAAAGTTAATTACTATTATTCAGAACAAAATAGCCTATAACTAAAATCTTCATAGCCAGAACAATATATGATTGGTAGTATATTAAAGAAATAGAATTTATATTAATTCAACTTTAAATAATAAACTAGTCCTTCGCTTTAATTGAACTACTTTAAATAAGATCTTATATAGTATACATAGCTATACTTTTTGACATATAATACTTACTAGATTGTAACCCTAATTACATATAATAAGAATCAAAGTACTATCTATAATACTCTATAGAATATAGAACTATATTTAATAGCTTTTTCCCCTTCTAAGGAAGTACTTAGTACATACGTACTACTATCCATATTTTTATGGTGTAGCTTAATTATATTAGGATTTAGCTATTTACGAAAACCTAATTTTCGAAGATATACTACAAGGTGACTTATATATAGTATTATACTAGGAAGGAGTAAGTTTTATATAGTGAGGTTTACTTATCCGGGTTTCTTTACCTGTTATATATAATTAGGGGGAAAAATCTAGTATATATTATATACAACTAAATATGGCTACACGTGCCGCATAAGGCTCTATTTCGAGTAGTTTAAGTAAAGTGAGGTTTATAGAGATAGTTTACTAGCTTAGATCTATCTAGCGAAAATTCTACTATTTAAGTATATTATTCCTAATATACTTCTCTAGCCTTAAGGGTTTTATTTATAGGCTAGCTTTTTAAATAATACTAATTAGACCTTCTATTTATATTTTATAACAAACTCCTTTAACAACCCTATTACTTTTATTCAACCTCTACTCTTATAGTAAGAAAAGTAATATTATGTTTAAGTTATTCAGGTATTTCCTATTCACTAGGGAGTACTTTAAATATCTCTATACTTCTAGTACTTCTGATTTCTCGAAATTCTTTTTCTTATTATAACTTTTTTAAGTTTACCTAGTCTATTATATTAATTTAGGTAATAAAAATACTAAACTAGTAGTTTTAGAGAAGCTTCGTGAAGCTATTAGCTATAAAATCCCCTAAAAGTATATATTTAATCTTAAAATGTTTCTATTAAACTTCTTATTATAATAAATAATTATAGATATTTATATATTTTAATTTTATTTATAGTTATACTATTTTAGTTATTATAAAATATATTATTTAGTAGTCATTATACTAGATGTAGATAGTTAAGTAAAGTTTATATATTTTACTTTTACTAAATATATTTATTATAAAATCTATTTAAAATATAATACCCGTTTAATATAGTAGTGTAACGTCTGGCTAGCTTTTACTATTATAGTAGGAGTAGTAGGTTTGAATCCTGTAGCGGGTAAGTGTGACTAGTAGGTATATATATGTTTTCCGATTACGTAAATTATATGTAGTAACTACTACTAGCTATTAGTGCCTGCTGATAGCTATTAATGTTGATAGCTGGTAATTGTTAATAGTAATAGTTAGTAGTAGTTATTACTAGCTAGCTAGTATTGGTATTACGTGACTATGATTTTTAAAGAGTAACTATAATAGATATAGGCCTATACTTTCCTTTTGTAATATATTTTCCGTATTTGTTAGCTATTGTATTAACTAATTACGTTTGCTACTTAAGGTTTCCTCTATGGTTTCTATAGTTCCTTAGAACTAGTAGTATTTATAGGGTTTAATATATTGGGTATAGCTTCCTTTAAAGGGTTCCCAAGAAATATATGACTTTAAATAGATTAGAGACTTTTAATATAACAATATTAATTTAAAATATAATAATAAACTAGCTAGTAAGAATAGTTTCTTAAGTAGCTTAGGATAGTATTAAAAGTTCTACTTTAGTTTTTAAAGTAGTAATAATATTTTACTTATTAGCTCGCTATACTATTGAGCTTCTAAAGAAATATATAATATATATTTAAAAGCTTTTTTTATTATTACTATTATTTACGAAACCAGTATCTATAGTAATAATAAAGCTATTAAATATATTACTAGTTTTATAGCTAAACTCGAGGTAAAAGTTTTTTATTTTACTAAAGTATTATATTATTTATTCAACTTCTATATAATAGTTATCTAGAGGGTTTTAGTTAAAGTATAATATTTAGCTTATTATATAAATAATATCTAATCTTATTATAACTATAGTATAATTAATCAAACTAGTATCTTATTAGTAGTATTTAATCTCTATATAAGAAGCTTAATTATATTACAAGAAGAATTTATTAGGTTTCAGAAGAGTTTTAAATTACTTAATATATTATACATATTTTATAAGTTATTTAAAGAGTTTTTTAATATATACTATTCACGAGAACTATAGCTATTATACTATTTAATCTCGAATAACCTTAATACTAAGAAACTACTATAAGTTTTTATTTCCCTCGAAGTAGTATTTCTTTTAGAAGTCTACTAATAATATAAATATTTTAGAAGTACTTTTTAAAAGGAAAAGAAGTAAATAGTTATTAATATAGAGAAAAAAGATAATATACTTTTTAAGTTAGTAATATAGCTCTCCTATAATAAGTTTAAAGCTAAAGTGTTTAAAGTTTATTTCTAAGTAGTATTACTAGAAGAGAAGAGATTTCTGAAAGTTATGTAATATTCTATTCAAATAATAGATCTTACCTAGTATTTAATAACCTAATAATATCCCTACATAAATAACTTTATTAAGTATTATGTTTATGAAAGAATTCACTATATTATATTAGAGTAGCTTGAGATTAAAATAATAAGTAATTACTATAAAAGTTCGAAATAATAAAGATAATAAATATTAAACCTGAAATATTTTGTTATGTTTTTTTAAGAAGTTTATTTTATTTAGTAGCTCTTAGGTAATTTCCTTTTATTTGAGAAATTTGATTTCTACTTTTTTTTTTCCCTTTCTATTAATATACTTATTATTCTTAGTAATTTTATTTAAGAGTATTTTATTTTAAAGATTTAAGTTTAATTCAATTTTATCGAGGAAAATAACTTTATTAGTAGTTTAAGCTTCTTATATTAGTATAAAAGTGAATTATTTTGCTTGAGATTGTTTATTTGTTTATATTTTAAAGAGTTTCCTGATTTATGAGAATATTTATTATTATCCCCCGAACTTTCTAAGATACCTGAGTTAAGTAGTACTATAAAAAGGGGAGCTATTCTAACTAAGAATCCTGATATTATTATTAGGTTAAAGTAATTTTAAGGTTATTTAAGAAAAGTATTTATTCTAAAGCCTTTTTTTAATAATAAGGAAAATAATTTAACTAGAGATTCCTAAGAACACAAAGAAGTATTTGAATTTATTAGTAATAATAATAAAGTAGAAGATAATAATATAAATATTGAGGAAATAGTTAAATTATTTAAGAAATATTTAAAGATTATTACTAGTATAATATAAAAGTTTTTTTAGATTAGAAATTAAGAAATTTTATTAGAAATAAAAGATTTTAAATATTAGCTAGAAATTGTAAAGTGAAAAATTATAAAGCTTAGTCCTAAAGTTATTACTTTAAAGTGAATTCCTGTAAAGTTTATTTTTTCTAAGAAATGTAAATTAGCTAAAGAGTATAAAGATTACTTATTCTAAATAAAAGCCTTTAGTAATTTATAGCTAGTATAAATTATTTTTTATATAAAGTATTATTCTAGTTTTATTTTGTTATATAGGTTTTATTTTTATACTATTAGTATTAGTAGGTGAGATTTAGTTTTTAATTAATATTATTAGTATAAAAATAGGTTAAGGAATATTTGTATTCTAGTTTTGAATTATACTTATAAGGTATTTAAGAGTTATTTAGATATTTTTAAGATTCCTAATATTAATAAAGTAAGTATTTTAGTTTAAGATGTTTTATTTAAGGCTAATTATTTTTAGTTAAAAAATAAGAAGATTATTAATGCGAAGAAGTTTGTTTATTTTGAGTTATAATTATAGTAATAGAAAGATTTTGAAGTTGATTTTATTAAGAATAGAAGTAGCCTAGAATCTATTACTAGAATTCTTATTATTAAATAACTTTTTCTAGTTTAGGTATTTTAATTTATTTAAGTGTTTTGGTTTGTACTATTTATCCCTAGCTTTTTAGTAATAATAATAGGCTCTTTAGTTAGTAAGTTTCTTATATTTTAGCTAGGTCTTAGAGTATTTAGAGTTTATAGTATATTTTAGCTAGTTTCTAGAATATTTAGAGCTTATAGTTATAATTATATTCCTAGTTTTAGATAGTTATTTTTAGTTTAGATTTAGGTTTCCTTTCTTTCTAAGGGTTATAGTATTAATTTCTATATACCTATTACTATATTTTGCTTACTTATTTAGAGCTTAGAGTTTAAGGTCTTAGTATTTAGCTAGATAAAAGCTTATCTCGAAAACTTTATTCCTTCTAAGTGATTAGAGCAGTTCTAATATATTCTCGCTTTTTATATTATTACTATAAAAACCTTTTATTAAAGATAAGGATTATTTTAAATTATTTACTTATATTATTAGAATAGATAGGGAAATAGCTTTAGGTAGCTTTTTCTATTATTTTAGCTAGATTTGAGAATATTATTTATAAATTAGTAAAGTTGAAGAGTATTCTAAATTGTTTAAATTTTATTTAAGTTAAATTCTTAGTAAGTTTGTTTACTAGTATTATATCTGTCGGTATATAGATAACTTCGAATTTTTTTTTAAGTATTCTTAGTAGAGTTATATCTATTAAATATTTATATATCGAAGTCTAGTTAATAAGTATTTACTATTTAAGATTACTAGTCTAATTATCTAGTAATTATTATAGTAGATTCTTTAAATATTTCTTAGGTTAAGTTTAATATCTTGAAATAGTCTTTTTAGTATTATAGTTTCTTTTAAAGTATATTCTAAGCTAAGAAGCTTTATTTCTATTATTAATATAATTATAGTATTCTATTAAGTAGTTTTCTATTAAATTAGTTTTCTAAATAGAGAAATAATATAATTATAATTTAATTTTTAAATCTCTTTATAATCTATAAATAAAGTATTTCTAGTAATTAAAAATATTTAAAATATTTCACTAATACTTCCCGAGCTTCTAAGCTATAGTACTAGGAATCTAATCTTATAGAAATACTAAATTATATAATTTATAGTATTTATATATACCTAAAAAGGATTTGTAAGGTATTTTGAAAATAGAGAATATATAAATAAGATATTTAGTTAAATTATAATAGAAATATAAAGAATTGAATTAACTTTTATCTAGTATTTATGAATTTCTTTAAATATAGTTTTACTAGGATTTACTATAAAAATTACTACTAGAGGTAGTATTATTAGAGTTAGGCTATAGTTAAGATTAAAATACTCGGTAGTTTTAGTAATATATATATTATAAACTAAATAAATCTTATAATATTTATAATCCTAAACTATTTAAATTCCTAGGAAATATTTAATAGGATTTTATTCTTTAAATTTATAAGTATTCTTAATATTTTTAATAATTTCATAAGTTTCTTTTTTAGCTAACTTATAATATATAAGAAAGATATTGTTTATATAGAATAAGAGAAAGATAGTTAAACTCTTGTTTTTAAATAGATAAAGCTTTTCTAGGTATAACTAGAAACTTAATAATTTAAAAGTAATATAAAAGGTTTTATACTAAAGAATAAGTATATTTTAAAATCTATAAAAGATATATTTAAGTTTAGTATAATACTTTATAATTTTAAATTCATCTAGTAACTTAATAGTTATTAGAAATCTATTAGGATTTTTTAATGTATTAAGAAATATATTAATAATATTAAATTAGTAGATTTTAAAGTTAAATTATACTATAATTACTATAATTACTTAAAATATTTAAGTAGTTAGGGTTACTACGTATATAGTCCATGATAGATTAACTAGTTATATTTTTTTATATATAGAAATCCCTATTTTATATTATTCTAAAAATTTATTTATATCTATCTTATAAGTAAAAACTTATTTAAGAAGAAAAAGCTTATTTCTAGTATCCTAGTTATTTATTTCTTGCTAAGTATTTGTTTTTTTAATTTTGTAATCTTAGTTCTCGCTGCTTTAATAAAGGAACTTCGTAGTAATTCTGATAAATTAGTAATACTTTTCTAAGTTTTTAGTAGTACTACTAGTTAATTAAAATATATTCGAATTTTAGTAGAAAAGTCCTTCTTCTTTAATCCTATATTTCGAATAATAAGGAAAACTATTAAGAAGTTAAAACTAGTTTTATCTAGTCTTTACTATTAATTAGGTAAATAAATACTAGTAAAACTATTTTATTCGTATTTTATAAGGTATAAAATATTACTATTATATTCTTTTAAGAGTATTATATAGTTACTAATAGTAATCTCTAGTTCTAACTACTATTATTATTTATTCTTATATTATTAGCCTAGTTTTTAAGTAGTTAAAGATCTTAATTTAGTTAGTTAAAATCTAGAACTGTGTTTTAGTCTACCCTAAGTTAACTAAACTAGGGTTTTAAAGTAGTTATTTCTATTTTTAGTTAAAATAAGTATTTATCTTTTCTTAGCTAGCTAGATTTTGTATTTTAAGTTTATTATCTAGTTTTCTAGCTATTAGTATATTTCCTAAACTCTAACTTTTACTTAAAATTATTATATCTAGTTATTCTTAATTAGAAACCTAGACTAGTTTTATTAGTTTAAGTATTAGCTTAAGTATTATTAAACTTTTCTTATTAGTCTTAGAAATTAATTCTAAGCTTAGTTTAATATTTTAAGCTACTTCTAGTACTAATAAGATAGCTAATAGAAAAGAAATCCCTTTACTAGGTATTCTTATTACTCTAAAATTTCTAAGTATCTTAAGAATAGGGTTTCTTTTTAGTAATTAACTTAACTAGTAGTTTTATAACCTCTTTTATAAGTATTTTATATAAGTCTTATTTTAAATAAAATCTTGTCTTATTGAATTTAATATTTCAGGTAAACATAATCCTCTAAAGAATAGGGATCTAGATCCTATATAGGTTATAGGTATTTAGAATATAACTTACTAGGTATCTAATATATTTCCTTAGTTTAACTTTAAATAATTTTTTTAAAATACTTTATTTATAGTATTTCTTAAGTAGGTATATTTAATAACTATTAATATAAATCTATCCCTAGTGAGGTTATAAGTATTAATAAAAGCTTAGAGTATACTCTAGTACTTACTAATAAAGATACTATTTATACTAGGTTTCTTNGGTTTCTTTAACTTTATATAGTAATTTCTAGTTATTTTAAATATTTAGAAATATATTATATAGTATAGCTATTACTTGAATTAACTTTACTTATAGTTCAAGTAGTAGTCTTATAGCTTCTTATATTTTTATATTTTAAGTAATTAGTTCTTTCTAGTATACTCGCTTATTTTAACTAACTTTTTAATATAAGAGGGAAATAGTTTAAAATTAATCTTTTATTTTATTACTTATCTCTAATAACTAGTTTCTCTATTAATTACTATTACTATTCTTTTAATATCTTATTAAATCTTCTAAATTAAAAAGCTTCTCTATTTTTTACCTATTTTCTAAATATTAATAATACTTAAAAGACTAAATTATAAGTTTTATTAAGTAGTATAAATAAAAAAAGAAAGCTTGAAAACTTATCTTTAATA